>CABFOV010004641.1:0-21432 GCA_902141375.1 Timema poppense | reverse complement strand
ATACTCCAAGCAAGTGATATTATTGAAGCAAATGTGTGTTTCACATCGTATCCCCCCCTACCCCGTCCCCGATATTATTACTCACGACACGGCTAATTGCACCCCTATCCACTCACCCCTTGATATTCCGAAATGCTGTTGCATGAAGGGGGAAAACAGGGGTGAGATGAGTTTTTTCACCCTATCCCCTTTCCCTTCTGGCGAGGGGGGAGGGGGGAAGTTGTTTTGGGCGACAAGTGTCTTCATTACTCTAACATACTCTTCCATCCAGAGAAAATAAAATAAGCTTTATCATTGCGGCAAAAATACAACAAAAACTATCTAATAGTAAAATTAACAGGTGTATTTAGGCAGGTTTAACTTCGAGGCCAAGTATGAAACGGGAGAAATGGGTTCCATTCCCGATAGGACTACTTTTATTGGCCTAGTTCTTTCATTTACCCTTAAAAGTAATATAATATACATTATTTACGTTAATCGGTGAACGTATGAACGCTATTATGACAGTGTTCCCCAAGTCATAAAAAAGGAGGGTTGAACTCTCTTAAATAATGAATGACTTCAATTTTAATTATGCACAAAAACAGCAACCTCAATGTCTTAAATTCAATTTCAATTACAAAACCTGTGATTTGGACGAGCAAGAAAGTATACTTTTTTATTGCCTGAGTACGACAACTATTTTGAATGAATGAATTAATTTATAGGAAAGCTACACCTGAGTCACAAAAAAAGGGCTTTATGATTGAGTGATAATGTGGTCACCTTAAGGGTTTGCGAAGGTCATTTCTTGAATGCGATGCGAAATCTTGAGAAATGCCGAAAAACGGTCAGAGCCAAAGTCGAAGCAAAGGTTTTTATTGTTGAAACATAGCACCAATTTTAATTGTTTAACCATTCACTAACCGCATCTAGTTAAAGAGAAAGGTATAAAGGATAAAAACACTATTATTTTTTGCTTACATACCTGATTTTATCCCTGAGTACGTTATATATGTAATCTAATCAATAGTCGTTAAAATACTGTTAAGTAGCTGTTCTAAAAATAATTATACGTTGAAATTTGTAGTATTTAGTGATATATTCCAAATATTTACATAACCTATTGAAGTATTCCTTTTCCTTCAAAATGTTTAGAAGATGCAAAAGTTAATTCAAGTGTCGAAGTCTAAATGAACAAGACTGGACTTCAACTTTGACATTTCAAAACTTCGCACATCTTTAGTGCTTTCTCTATCATTCAAACGTAGGAGGAAAATGTAGTTTTTATTATTTGGCTATATATTCAAACTTAAACTGTCTAAACTTTGAAAATTCTAACTATAGCAGAGATAATAAATTACTATAAAAATATAAAATAAATATTCTTGCTTCAAGTGGGCATGCGCAAATGCGTATTTTAAAGATATTTTGGGAACAGCAACATAGATAAGTGACCACTATTAATATTATTATTATTATTAGCACCGCGTCTTACTACTCGTTCGGGTTATACGCACTTACGTTAATGTGTAATGGTAGGGTGATAGTGAGATGAAATGGAGGACCTACAGTTTAACTGGGATCTGAACCACGGTGGAGACCTGGCATTCCACACATTCACAAGTTGTGATTAATACACGTCTTGTCTGAGGTGAAGGAAGGGTTTGGTAATCAGATAAATCTTTGCCGCGACCGAGGATTGAACCCCGGCCGCCAGCATATAAGTCTGACACCTTACCCCTAGACCGCCAGGTCACCCACTATTAATAGCGCCTGTATTGATAACTGAACTTGATTAATGAGGAACACTTGAGTAATTTTAAATGGAAGAGTCATTTTAATTTGTAACTTTGGGCAAACTCTAAACAGTGGTCTAAGCAAATTTGTTAGGCAATCTAACTACTATATAAAAGTCTCTTAACCCGATTCGGTGGCCGCACAGTCTAAGGCGCTACTCTCGCAATAGACTGGAGTGTCAAAGATGTGGAGATCAGAGTTTGATCCCGGTCGGGTGCACTGAGGCTGATTCTACTAAACGGGTTTTCCACTTTCCCTCCACGCAAATATGGGTGCACTACCTTTAAATTAAACCTTCTTAATCCCTAACACATTAGTGTAATTAGTACATATGAGTATAACTCTAACGGTTAGTAAGACGCTCTGCTAAAAAAAATAAGTCACTTAGCAACAGTGGCGTGTGATGAAGTGTTGTTAAGGTAAGCAGTTCCAGTTAAAACTGTACCTGTGAATTGTTCGCACCCCTCAGTGTAACACTCATTGGTCAGTTATCGAGGGGGGATATATTTCCGTGTGAGGTATGCAGAGCAGAACATACGTTTGATTGGTCAAATAGGACCCAAGTGGGCGAAAACTTATCACAGGTACAGTTTTAACAAGGGCTGCTTCCCTCGCAACACTCCACGACACGCCACTGCTTAGCAATTTGATTAAACACTACTATATGCCTAATAGGCCGGGGTTCAATCCTCGGTCCCGGCAAAGATTTATCTGATTACCAAACCCTTCCTTCACCTCTGACAAGACATCTTGTGAATGTGAGGAATGCCAGGTCTCCACCGTGGTTCGGATTCCACGTTAAACTGTAGGTCCTCCATTTCATCTCACAATCATTCTACCATTACACATTAGCGTAAGTGCGTATAACCCGAACGGGTAGTAAGACGCGGTGCTAATAATAATAATAATAATAATATATGCCTAATAGGGAGTCCACACATTCACCGATTAACATAAATTATAATATAGTATATAAATAGTAACGTCTCTTTGCAGTGATATTAGGTACTATTATATACTTTAGTACTTTCTCGTGGTGGTATTATTAGGCATTGTTTTCTAGTGTTGGGATATTTTATATGGGCAATGTCGGATTTAAGGGGGAGGGAGAGGCGATTGCCCCGGGACTCTCATAGGCAGGAGCCCCACAAACTCCCGCACGGAAATAAACATTAACTTTTATTTTCTATTGTAGATTCATTCTAGTTTTGTATCTAAAATAATATTCTTCTTGCATAAAGTAATTAGTTAAAAACAAATTTATCATGGGCGTTCAGTCTAAATTAAAAATATGACTTATTCTGACACTTGAAATATTTCCCCGTTGATTATTTTCAAGCTATCGTGCTAACACTTGTGTAAAATCAAAAAGTTGTTTCGTTTTTACCATTCCTCAGACACATTATGATGTAATTTACATGGGCTTATGGGGGCCTCCACACTGTATGCCGCCCAGAGGGCCCCCACATAAATAAATCCGGCACTGTCTAGGTGTTATAAGGTACTGTTATTTGGCGTTGGAGCATATCCTATCGGTGTTATTAGGCACACCTATGTAGGGACTACTGTAGAAATTTATACTGATTATATTATTCGACATTAGCTTTAGGAACATCTTCTAGCGGTATTATTAGGCATTACTACATACTGAATGAAAATATCCTGACACTGTGGAGGAATCTTCTAACCACCCCATTGGTCATTTATTTATATATATACATATATTAAAGACTTCAGTTGAAGTTGTTAAAGATGATCCTGTAGCCTAATCAAAGCGGCTTACTGACAGTAGCGCTAGTGAACATTTATATGAATATATCCTGAATAGGTTATTATACATTATTATCGACTATACGATACTTAATATTAGGCACTATAATCTACTGTAGGATGATTATTATATTGACGATGCTACTAAGAACTATAATCTACTGTAGGATGATATTATGTTGACGATGCTACTAAGAACTATAATCTACTGTAGGATGATAGTGTATTGACGATGCTACTAAGAACTATAATCTACTGTAGGAATCATCCACTCACCACGTTTCAGTTTGTCCAGCGAGTCGTGGTGGAGGACGGACGGCGAGCACGGTACGTGGTGTACGCCGTCATGGCCTCCGGCCACGTGGTGGTGATGGTGGTTTAGCCCTTGGAGCGCGCCGGCGCTCATGAGGCTGGCGGCGTCGTGATGGTGGCCGCCTCCATGAGTGTCGGCGCTCGAGTTGGTGACCCCCGACACGAGGTCCTGCAGGCACAACCCCGGGTCTGGAGAGGTGCTCCATCCGCTCCATCATGGCGCTGCTGAAGTGATGGGCCTGGGATCCCAACCCGTGCCCCGGCCTGGGACCGGCCACTTCAAACAGTAGGGGCTGATAGATGTCCACAATTTTCTGGGACCTTCCAAGTCCCTCAGGTACCTTCAAGTGGGACACGCTGCTTGCGTGGAGGACTCAATATCAAATACACAAAGATGTCTCCAACAGTGGCTCAAGATGTCTTCAACAGCGATTCTTTTAGTTCTGCGGATGTGCCGATAAAAACGGCACTAATATGTCTTCAACACTGATGTTTCAGTTCTTCAAATATCCCAGTAACGACACCAAGATATCTTCAACGGCAACTCTTTCAGTTCTGAGTAGGTTCCAACAATGACTCTAAAATATCTTCCTTTGTGAGTCCTCAGTTCCTTAAAGATTTCAATAACCAATGTCCCGAATCATAAGTTGTCACTATACGAACAGAAGAACTCGACAAAACGAACAAATGCTTAAATTATTCCTTCAATTAAGCTATTTTAAAGATACAAAATTGTGTTGTATTCAGCTTCTTTTATACATGTATTTGAACATGGATAATTTTTATTGTCTTTTTTAAATACTATGTCTTCAGCGATGTTCATTTCAAAACAAAATCATTTTCGATAAACCTTGCACTTCTATTCACAGTAATAAATGCAGAAATTATTGATTTGTATTTTTGTTCCACACGAAATCGGTCCTGAAAGAAAATAAATAACTGTATATAATAATTTGATATTACCTTTTTAAGACATTTCTCATTAGAAAAATCAGTTATTTTTTTTTAAATTGCTGAATTGGTGGATTTGAAAAGGGGAAAAATACTTATACACACACGGCCATCAGTTGTTTTGAACAACACATACGAGGTGTTAAAAAACAAAACTACCAAGCAAGATAGAGAAGGGGTTTGAGAGGGTCTGAGGGGAGGAGAGAGAAAAAGGTAAAACAACAAAAACACGTTCCGTTGAAAGAGAAATTAAATTTCTAAATTCAGCGAATTAAATTGGTTAAACCTCAATATGGTTATAGGCAGATTCAAAAGGATTGCACTAGTCTCTTGGTACACACCAGTAAAAAAAAAAAAGTACGTGAGAACAAAAACGAGTAAAAAAATAATAACTCAAAAAGTTTTTTTAAAGAGAAAAAAAGTAGTTGTATGTGTTGGTAGGTTCGATGATTTTGTTACGCTTGAAAAGAAAAACAAGTGTTTTTTTTTTTTCCCCTCGTCGGCGTTGTTCGGCCAAGGTGAGCTTAAAAGGGGATTTGATGTCGGCTAGCCCCGGGCTGTAGGTAGGTAGGCTAGGTTAGGCCTTGTGTGTCGGGTTTAAGCCCCGGCGGTGATGCGATGCCGTTATGGGTATCACTGTAGGCCCCCCCTCTCTCTCGCTCTTTCTCCATCAACCCCTTTTCCCCGCAAAAACCATTCGGCCACGATGTAGAGGGGAAAGAGAACGCTAGGAGAGGGGGAAGAAAGAGGGGTGGAAATAACCGATGAAGAAGATAAAAGCGTATTTAGACCAAGAGAAGAGTGACAAAGAGAGAAGACCAACGACCAATAAGCTGATGGTATTTTGTCCACCACCCCTCTTACACTATACTCCCCCCCCACACAACTTCTCCTCCCCTATTTCTACCCCTACCTCTTATAGAAAACACTCGACATAGTTTTTTTTTCTGTAAGAAAAAATAATTGCACAATACTCTTTTTTTGAAAGCAGGTGTTCAAAATCTAACGACTTTTTAGATACTCAAGACCATGTTTATTTTCTTATAAGATTATCTTTCAACTTTAGTGACTTAGTATTTTATTTTTAGAAAAATTTGGGGTTTAAGGAGTTAAGTTGTGAATGTGAAGGGGGAGGGAGGGAAATCACTTTGCTATGTAACATCCTGTATACTAACTTCGTATTAACGTGATGGTGTGGTCAGTGGTTATGTTGATCCCCGAGATTTACAAGTTAAACCTTTTGAAGCTTACCTTCCGACAAGCTGTAAGCCTCCCCCACCCACCCTCCCCCCAACCTTGCCTTTCCACTTGAGCCAACTCCTGGCGGTGTTTGCTGGGTCCTTAATAAAACTTAAGGAGAGGCGCTTTCGAAGGATTTACCCGGAGATTTCAAGCTGAAGCTGATGTATATACAGAGATTTGCTGGGATGATGGGTCTTTGGTAGGTTGCCTCATATATATATACACACATACACATTTCTTTTTTCTGCAACTAAGCCTTTCACTCTCTTTGTCTTTTTGGTTTGAAGGGAACCATGTTTTAGACTCTTGAATCGGTGTCAGTGTGGGTTTGAGTCTTGCATCGGATACATTAATATTTTTGTGTGTGTTTCTGTGTCCATAACCTCAAAATTGATACTTTTTCTTAA
The DNA here is from genome assembly GCA_902141375.1 of Timema poppense. NCBI lineage: Eukaryota > Metazoa > Arthropoda > Insecta > Phasmatodea > Timematidae > Timema > Timema poppense. Next base: position 14,971 of record CABFOV010004641.1, on the reverse strand, counting down.
TATAGACACTATCATAAAGGTGGTGATGCCGTTTGAAAAGTGTCGTCCCCCCCTTTTGTGTAATGCTTTTAGTTATTTAAACCTTCGAAAAAATATATCAAAAATATCTACTTATTCTGATGTCTATGTGCTTAAACAACTTAAGATGTGAAATTGAAAATGTGCGTCAATGTTTGGCAAATTGTTCGTTGTTTTTATTGGTTTAGTTAGAAATGTAAAGATGTAAAAAAAAATCTAACATGTAGCTTGTAATAGTCAAGAACTCAGCGTTTTCTCGTTAACTGGTGTGCAACTGAGACTGGTGACTTTTCTTAATTTTTTATTTGAATGCACATACAAGACTAATGGAAATTATATAAGCCACATACACATACAAATCAGTAAATGAACGAGGTCACTGACATTTAGATAACTTTATATTTACCTGAGCTCAAAAATTCCTCCTTTTTTTGTTGTTTATTTCAACATCACCAGAAGAAGAATAAAAAAACCGACGCGAACGGATGGATGGACCAAAATTGTGCTGTTCAACTTGGTGTGGTAAGCTTTCTACAAATATAGTTCTTGTTAGGTTTAAATTTATAGTAACTATGTGTGCTGACTTGGAGCTCATACATTATACCTAGCAAACAACATGTAGCAAATATACACAAGTCACTCACACTTAACCTAACTCTACAATAACTTGTGATAACCAGCCACACTCTCGGGTAGGTAAACAAGCAAGTCACACGTTACGCACTTGTTTTACTTATTTTTTAATTTAGGGCCTTGAGGCCTAATTGAACAACACACTTTCTATGTATACAACGTGTTTGTTTTTCTGTCACAGTTCACTTTATTAATTTCACAATTTACTCTTACTTAATAAACACTTTTATAATTACCTTTTTATTAAAACATCGCAATATAAAACACGTTTTCTTCTTTATTATATGTCACTGTTAGTCCATTTTTTAATACACTGTTCTTCAATTTAAATTAAAAAATTCTGATAGAATAAATCGAATTTAACTTTATGTTTTGTTTGAGTTTCAGAGGAAAACTTATTTAAAACTTTATTTAAATCTTTTAGTATCAATCAACAAACACTGCGATAGACTTTCATTCGATAAAAAAAAACGTAACTTATCTATTCGGTTCGAAAAAATAAACTACTGTACTAATCTCACTCACGTATCTTAAGTCCAGAAAATCGTTTTAAATTGATTTGAGGGGAAATAAGGGAGGAGTAAAGATATGCGCTTAAACACTGAAAAAAAAAGAAGATATTATGTACCACGTGTCAAGAGAAAATATCCAAAAGTCCAGTCGGTCAAAAAGCCGTAAGATAGATCCTTTCTGGTATAAGCCGACACACACACATATACACAGACACAAAAAAAAAAAAGTCGTCGGTAGCTAGATACCTCGGTAAGTTTTGAAAACCCCCCTCTTGTCGGTTCTAGCCCTGAGTAAAAGGGCCTAACTAGACTAATCTGGGTGACTTCCCAACGCGATTTAAGCTGTAAGACCCTCTAGTTCTATATATCATCATACCCCTGTGTGAATGTATATGTGTGTGCTTGCACTGTCTTAGCACATGGGAGGGAACCTTTTCTGCTCGGTTGGGAGCCTCCCCTTAAACCCCTCATTCATCCCCCCCCCCCCTTCATCGACCAACATGTCGGCTGCAACTCTGGCGAGATCTATATTACCACAGATTCTGCCTCTTTGTTGGCCAGTTGTTCCTTCTCTCTTGCTTGTTAGTTTCATGGGAACCTCTCTCTACTGAAATGACAAGAGTGGTAGAAAGGTTTTGTTGGGGTTTTTTTTCTCCCCTTTCTTGTTGCTTTTATCACTCTCTCTCTCTTTCTCTGGAAGATATGGCAGCTACTGGGTACGGTGTGTGTTTTTAGACCGTTTGTAAAAAGGCGGAAGAGGGGGATTTACTAGATGCGTGCGCACTATTAATGAGCTCTAGGGAAATAACTGTCTAACCACCATTTCAACGGTAGCTTTTATATATATATATATATATATATATATATATATATATATATTAACGGTAATATTTATATCTACCATATTTATTTTTCTGATGGGGCTATAACTTTTACATATAATTTCTAAGTTTAATACAATTTTAAATAAAGGCTTACCATATAACTTACATTTTGAGTAAATTCCTTTCAAAGCTCTTTTATAAAACTAGTTCGTAAATAATTAGCCTCATTATTTCTATCGGCCATAATATTATTAAAATGTGAGCTAAACAAAATATGTCAGTGCAAACATAAGAAAATAGGTATCTATTGGAAAGAAATGATTTATTTTCTTTCAGTATTACCTAATAAATACTAAACGAGATGACATTGTAGTTTGTTACTTAGGCCACTCTTATCCCGTGTCTATTCTCTAGGTGAAGTTCTCTTGCTTGTAGCAATGTTAGTGAGATTGCGTGTATCGTTATCTCTGTTGTCATCGTTGATCTGACGCATCTCTGTCCTTTTCCAACTGTTAGATAAGGAGAAGAGAGGGCTAGAGAGGGGCGTGGCCACTTCGTGCACAATGATAAGGGGTGAGAGGGTTAAAATGGGAGGCACCCTACACCGAACTACAAAGAAGTCACTGTGCAGAATTCTTTCTAACGGGACGCTTCGCTTTTTCTATTTTTGCAAGTTTTTTCTCTCGACTACATTTTCGGGGGAGAAAAAAATCTCAAAGGAAATAAAAAAAAGTAAATTTTAATCGTATTTTCTTAACGAGCTACTACATTGTTTACTTTTAACAGTTTATTAGTTTTCTTTTTCAAGTGGAAATGTGGTTGATAATTTGTTATCGAATAGTTTGATTTATTTTATTAAGACTAGAATTTTATTTACTGTATATTTAGTGTGTTTCTGAAATCATCTAAGATTTAAACTATATTTTATTAATAGAATAAGTTTGTGTATATATGTGTTCAAAGATATGTGTGTATATGTGATTTGAAAAGTGACTTTTCTCTCATTATATAGTGTTGTTTTTTGTTTTGTTTTTTTGCATGTAGAACTAATTTTAACGGTGATAACAAACATAATAATATTATAATTTTAAATTTTCTCGTTACAAAGATAAACTATTGTTCTAATAAATTCGTCTAAATATAGTCGATGTATAAAAGTCATATCTTAATATCCTATAGCAGGAGCTTACCATATTTTGAAAATGTATTTCAAAGGGATACGGTACACACCATTTTGTCAATTTTTAAGCAAATTTATTACGATGATAATATATAGCTATTAATATTTTGACTTTTGAAAGATTTAATAAGATATCTAAGTTGCAACAATAATATATTGGTTTTATTAATTAGGCATAAATTATTATATATTGTTTTCTATATCCTAGTGTCTTAAATAATATCAACTAGGCTTATATCACTTGTCAACTGCGATATTTTCTCGAGTTTTGATTTTGGCCACGTAAATTAAAAACACATATTTAAATGCGCAAATTGCTTTAAAAAAAAATGCTTTGTTGTTGTATCAAAATAATTTGTCCTTGTTAGGTTTGTCTATGTTCCGTGATTGTACCCCTTCCGCCCCACGATGAGGGGGGTGGCATACGGAGAGGTTAGCTCCCTTTCCACCACCCTGGCAGCGCCCGGCCAATCAGAGCTCGGGATAGGCGTGGCTAAGCCACTAGACCCATCATGGCGGCCGACCCCCTCGTCAGAAAACTTTTCATTCAGTGCTCAGCGGACGTCTTTTGTTCAAGACACTACCGGCACAGATTCTTCTACTTTCATTTTTTTTTATAAAGACAAACAACAGAAGAACACACTATTTACTGGTTTTTTATTCTTGTTATATATAAAGAAGGGGACACAAATTCACTTTATTTTTTATACTTTATTTGCTTTCATGAAGGCCTTGGCTTACTAAGTCAATCAATCAATCAATCAATCAACTTTGTTTTCTCCCCAAACTTAATTACAATAGGTAGGCCCTAAGCCTAATTATCACCAAATTCTATAAATGTTGCCTTGTTAAATAATTAGTTTAAAAATTATTATATGTGTTTAAAAATTAATAGGCATATTTGTTTTTTCCTTTTTTAAATATATAATCAAGGTGTGAAAATATTTTTTGGCATTAAATAAGATTTTCTTTCAGGCTAAATGTTGGTCACTAACGCAGGCCTATCTTATAGAGAGACATGTTAATATATTCTTCCACGCAAGAACGACTCGTGGGTTGTTTCCAGTGCAAGCCCTGCTTGATGGGACTGTACTGGTAAAATGTTCCCTCCCCTCATTTTAACAACCACACACAAACTAATGTAAAGAAGGAATGTATGTTAATTTAATTTAAAAAGCCATGTTTGATAATGAATGAGAGGGCACAACACATGAACCTGCTCTGGGTTTACGTCACTCTTAGACTAACTTAACCTAAAACAGAGAGACTGACCCGCTTAGGTGGCCGCATGGTCTAAGGTGCTAACTCTCGAGCTGGACTAGACTTTCCTATGACTGGTAGATCGAGGTTAGAAACCACAGGGGTAATAAGTCAAACCAAACACAGCATTATGTTAGATATGAGCTGGCATCGAGGCGAGACCCTTCATAGATATAGGTGGCTTCTATAGCCACGAAGGCGAGAAGAAAAAAAAAATCAAGTTGGCAACCTAGTCTTAATAGATTTAAAGATAAAACAAAAATAAACTAAGTTTATATTTAAAATCAAAAAGAACCTGACGACTCCTGGATATATTACTTTAGTTTAAATTAAAATAACATATTTTAGATTAATTTATATTATAAAATGTGTTTTAAAATTAAATAATCAGAAAGGTCTATTTTAAACTGGTAAATATATATTTTAAAACAAACCTTTTTAATTGTGGCGTGTGTTTTTTAATAGGCTTTTCATGAATATGGCCTATTGCTAAAATTATTTTGACGAAATAGTTTGCGATAACTTAAAGAATAAATTAACCAGCAATTAATTCACGTGATAGGTTAACTTAAATAACATAATTATGATAACCGAAAAATACATAGACACCAGTTTGTTTAAAGAACTAATAAAATGGCGGCAATAATAATTTGCATAAAATTGGTTATAAGATACTACATAAAATTGGGTACAAGATACTACATAAAATTGGGTACAAGATACTACATAAAATTGGGTATAAGATAATACATAAAATTGGGTATAAAATACTACATAAAATTGAGTATAAGACACTACATAAAATATCACACAGAAATATACATTTTATCTTATATCTTTTAGTGACTATGTCTAATACGCTGGCAATTTTTTATTCAAAAATATAATTTAAAAAATCAATTACTATCTTGAAGAATTGATTAGTTGAACATTTATTTATGATCTAGAAATTTCAACTTATAACTGGTCTTACAATTATAGAGTTACTTATGCTAATGTTAAGTTATACATTCATTCTGAATTGCTGTTACATTGAAAAGTTTGTTTTATCACGATTCCTTCAAAAATCTAGCAAACAGACCAAGGGCGTAGAAAGGTGGGGCTACAGGTGGTACTGACCCCGCCTGGGATGAAATGGACCCCCCTGGAATTGGTTGGACGCCCACTTAAAATGGGGGGGGGGGGTTCACAAATACATATAAAAACCTAATGTTTAAGTTTATTACTCTTACTACAGTTTTAATGGTCTATGTCATCAACCAATTGATTAGTTAATATTTTAATATTCACCTTCAAAATACTCATGGTAAGACCTCCGATTGTAAAATTAGCGCTGTCGACATTTAAAATACTGTACTTATTTTCTCATACATTCATATGGTACGAGCCTATTGAAAAACAAAGGACGTTTCTTGGAATGAGTCGAGAAAATGAGACAAACATTATTGCTATCACCTGAAGATCCTACTTGAGGAATCACCCCAAACAAAATAGCAGCTTAAATAACAGAACAACTTCAGAAGTGGAGTTTGTAGCTTATATACAGTAGCCCCATGGCTTCTTTGGTGCTTACTGACAGCTCACAGCTGACTTCTGACAGTCAACATTTAGGTATATACTCAAATTTTGACCGTCAGAAGTGACAGCTGCTAAACACATGTTTTTGCAGATCATATGGTTCGGCGTAGGGATACATAATTTGGTCTGGTAACTTTTCAAAGCTGTCAGCTGTGAACTGTGAGCCGTCAGTCAGCACCAAAGAAGCCATGGGGATACTGTAGGTAGGTTTACTACCCTTCCCCCAACCACTGTCTCAAAATACTTACTCAAAACCGTATTTGATAACTAGGAAACTTTTGAAAGAAAGAGCAGGGTTAGGGGTGGCGGGGTCCGGACCCCCCCTAGTAATTTGAACGGACACCCCTTAGAAAAATGAGTTTTTCTACGCCCTTGAAACAGACTCAATTTATATAACAGATGTGTCATTTACTTCCATTCATAACAATAAACAATTAGTCCGAAGGTTAGTTATACAAATACACAACCCTCACTGCGCCACTTCAAACAAAAACATCTCCTGGAGATTAGAAAAATTAATATCGGGGTAGCCAGACAGCTAACGTAACTGCAATATGTCGTTTTGTAATTTTGTAGGGTCAAGTTTCAAAGCTATGGTGACAAATGGCCTCTTAAGAGTGCCTGCCACCCTCCGCTTTAATTAATTTATTTCCAAGCACTCGAGTTGTGATAACACGGGTGTCACAGATACATTCTCTTTCCTACTCTACCAGTGTTCACTGTCCCACTGCTCCACGTGACTAAGTGGTGAGGGAGGCTGACCACAGACCTATTTGATGATACTGGTTTGGTCCTAGACGACGCCATTAGATAATAAATTGTTAGCATTTGTGACTCTGTCACCTCTAGTTTTCTTTAATAGCCTTGTAGGCCTATAACTGTACACTAAGGAGTTAGGGTTACCTGCTTCGGTGGCAGCATGGTCTAAGACGTCACTCTAGCAATAGACTGGCCTACCGATAACAGGGAGATCGGGGGTTTAATCCCGGTCGGCTGTGGTGATTGTGGTTCTTTCTAGGTTTTCCACTCTTCCTCCTCGCAAATGTGGGCACACTACCTCTAAACTCAACTTTACTAACTGTTTCACCAAAATATCAACCGGTTTCACTATAAGTACAGCCTGTTTCACCATAAGCTCAATCTGTTTCATTATAAGCTCAAATTGTTTCACCATAAGATCAACCTGTTTCACCATAAGTTCAATCTGTTTAACCAAGCTCAACTCGTTTCACCATAAGCTAAGTCTATGTCACCATACGCTCAATCTGTTTCATTATAAGCTCAAACTGTTTCACCATAAGATCAACCTGTTTCACCATAGGTTCAACCTGTTTAGTTATAAGCTCCACCGGTTTCACCATAGGCTCATCCTGTTTCACCATAAGCTCAACCGGTTTCACCAGAGCTAAATAGAACTACAGTCCTATTCTAACAAGAAGATATTTTTTTTAAGTTACTATAGTTAAATTATTAAACCGTTTTCACTTATTCATACGTCAAGTCATGTGCCTGCAGTAGTCACTTTTGAAAGATATTATCATTAGACTACGTTTAAAATAGCACTAATATAGTAATATGCTCTCGACCTCGGTGGTCTTGCGATAAAGTGCTCGTCTCAGGACCCGATGTTTGTGGGTTCAAACCTAGCCGATGTCGTTGGATATTAATTATTAATGAGCGATAAAAATCCGTAGCACAACTTCCTTCGGAGGGAAAGTAAAGCCGTGGGTCCCATGTATATTGTGATATGTAACAGGACCCTGAAAGAAATGTGAAAATACCTTTCCCGGCAAAATTTGTAGGCCCTTTCGCGCTTGGTCATAGAAATTTAGTGTGAAAGGTAGGAACCACCACACTTCTTAAACTCCCCTAGTGCGGGGGATTTATACCAGATGGTACAGGTAACACTAACCAGTCGAATGGTTGAGAGCATGCCCAACACCGGATGGATAGAAATCACTTCGTGTTGTTGGTGAGGAACAAGAAAAATAAAATGCTATCAATGTTCACCGCGTAAAAATATGTTTGTATTTTATAAAAGGATTCATAACAAAGATAGGCCTATAATAAATATAGCCTGTTCGTGACTTTTTCGTGACAAATTAAAAATAAATATATGGTGACATTTTATCGTGTTTTTATTTTCTCGCTATCTTACAGGTAGAGAAAGGTATTGTGATCGTCAAAAAAAATTGAACTCGAGATTTTGATGAATGTTGACGTTTCTTGACCCCCGAATCCGAAAAAGTGGTTTTTGAGCTTTCATCTATCTGTCTGTACCTCCAATTAGAGCCTAAACTATTTTACCGATCAGGCTGAAACTTAGTATCTAGGGTTTTCATAGGGTTGCCCCGAGGTATTTTTGCAATTGGATATCCAACCCTAAAATTAAGGGTAGTTTACTGAAGGGCGAAAAGAGAAAAAAATCGATTTTCTCAAAATGGATTAAAATTCGTATCTAGGTGTTGATTAAGATTATAAATAAACTGGCTATTTTAATTTTTCCATGAAAATGAATTTTAGGTTACTTTACAGAAGCAGAAACTTCCGTATCTCCACAACTATTTGAGATACTAAATAACTTTTCATTGCAAAATTGTAGTAATATTAAAAATTAAAAACTTTTATTTGACATATATGTTTATAAAACCAACAGTTTCTGAGATATTCTCAAATATATTAATACCATTTTGTGAGCTTTAGTTGTAGAGAGATACTACTTAAGTTTTAAACCAATAATTCTCCAAGAGTAATTAAATATAAGTAAGGCTCTCAAAAAGTTTATGTTGTTTTTCCTTAAACTTCTTGGGAGAAATTTTTGTACAAAAATTATTTATCTCCTTCATTTTAGAGTCAATAGTCAATATTTACATTTTTTATTGGTCAAAATATATAAATGAGGAATTTAATAGCAATGCGATGGCATGAAGATTTGCAACCCATAATAAACGGTCGACAATTTTAACCGTAAGTTGAAATTTTAATACTAAGTGTTGACCCTTGTGATCTTTTTTTTATCGGTCCAAACATACAAATGTGGACATTAATTCTTTAAAAATAAAATTATAAAATTTAAAACCGTGACTAAATAAAGTTTTACATAAGTATAGTGCAATTTATGCTTGGGTTTGCTAGTGTATATTATTTCGTTTCACATATATATCGAGTTTTGAGTAAATATCTCCATTTTCAAACAATAGAGCGAGAAAGTCCGTGCGGAGTTCCGTACCATTTATTTTATTTATTTAGTTTGCTCGTCTATGTATGCAAAATAAATCTCCTAAAAACTGTCCTCTTTTTTACCTAAAGTCTGGGATATCCGCATCTATCCACGCTAATGTATTAGGGATAAGGAAGGTAGAATTTAAAGAAATGCGCCCCTATTTGCGTGAAGAAAGTGTTTGAAAACATTTTGCTATAAAAAAAATTCTCAATAAATTTGATGAGGAATCCAGAACGCCCCCTCAGTAGTAAAAACATACTAGATGATCTTGAAGTTTAGTCCACGGATGTGATGGCTATTCTCTTAATTAACTGATAAAAAAGTATAGCTATGAAAAAATGAGTAATTGTACCAATAAAATTAGATTTTTTTTAGCACAGTGTCTTACTACCTGTTTGGGTTATACGCCTATGTACTAATTACATTAATGGGCTAGGCATTAGGAAGGCTTAATTTAGAGGTGATGCACCCCATTTGAGTGGAGGGAGAGTGGAAAACCATTTAGGAGAACCACCCTCAGTGAACCCGACTGGGATCGAACCTCGATCTCCTCGTCTTGGGCAGTCAAGTCCAACACGAGATTAGCGCGTCACACCTGATCCTTACTTTGGTTGTAAGCCAACTTTTCTCTTACTATTATGAAACATATTATTAGTACTAGTTACAAGTGAAAACTGAGATTATCGGTCAGAGGGTTTGCTGTGCTGATCACATGACACCCTCTATCCGGAAATGTTGGCACTGTCTTCGCCAAAATACCGCGGCCTCCTAAGGTCTGTATAGCTCGCTTTTCAGTCGACGCCATTGAATTGGAGCTACAAGTGACTTAAACTTCCCAATCCAAGGGAATAGGAAAGAGAGAACGAATTTTTAAAGGAATTGTATAAATATTAGTATATATCGAATAATTCATTTCTAACTCTTCAAACACCGACACGACTTCTCGTGTTCAAAGCCAAGAGAGCTAACCGCTCACCCAAGCTCCTACCGGCAGCCCACGTGACTGATCAAACTAACTCACTTGTCACCTCCTGAGCAATTATTGTTATTTACCGACCCGCCCTAGTAACAGATGCGCGTTCTAAATAATCAATCGATGATTGTTTATTAATAGTCGATTTAATTCAAACAGGTTTTTTTTTAGCATTCACAGCAGGCGGTGGTATTTACGTGAAGTTTTCAATCCGGAATGGTAGGTGGGGAGGGGAAAAAAACCTGTCATGTAATTGAAAGTAAGTCCCTCACCCCCCACACCCCCTCTTTCGATCGTTGAATCTGTGACAGATTATGTTAAAAGATGAACAGATGGGCACGAACAGAGCGACAAAAAAAAAAAGATATCAGGATCGTGCTATTTATTTTTTATTATTAGTTTTTTTTTTCCAAACACCTGATATGGTTCGAAACTATTCTTTGTATAACTTGACTAAATACTTCAAAGTTTGATTAATTTTATTTTAATGTATCCTCCACCCTATTCTTCCAAGAACCCTCTTCACATCTGTTAGTAAAAAACCCGTAGGGGCTATGGAGGAATAACATTTTATAAAAGGACTGCTAACAAAAAAATAATAATGTTTCCTCTTTATATTAAATATATTTCCTTTTGATGACCTGGTAGTCTAGGGGTAAGGTGTTGGACTTCTGTGCTGGAGGTCCGGGGTTCAATCCTCGGTCCCGGCACAGATTTATCTGATTGCCAAACCCTTCCTTCACCTCTGACAAGACGTGTATTAACCACAACTTGTGAATGTGGGGAATGCCAGGCCTCCACCGTGGTTCGAATTCCACGTTAAACTGTAGGTCCTCCATTTCATCTCACAATCATCCTAACATTACACATTAGCGTAAGTGCATGTGACCCGAACGGGTAGTAAGACGCGGTGCTAATAATAATAATATTAATAATTCCCGTGTTCAGGAGTCATCTTTAAAATTAATGAATATAGTGTTTAAAGTTGTTTTATCCATATCCAACGAATAACAGGTGTTTTAGTTAGGCCTACACGATTATGATTTAATCAGATTTTTATATCACTACGTCTTACTACTTACCTGTTTAGGTTATACGCCTATTTATTCAATACGCTAATGTTGTAACGTTTAAAAGAGCTAGCGTGAAATATTAATGTTTATTCACCACCATTAGGATGACATTTGTTATCAAGATTAAATCGAGTCCAAATTTGTTATCCGGAATTTACAATAATTAAAAAGGGGTGATATATTATTTCAGAAATTAAAAATACTGATATTTTATGTATTTTTTATTATAAGTAAATAAACAGTTTTGTGCTCGATATTTCACGCGTTATTGACTTTAATTTAAATGCCCGACTATAAGAAAGTGAGGAGATTCGGGCAGATCAAGTGACATTTCCTTCTCGAAACTTCCTAGAAAAAAGAGGCGTGGTCATTCAGGTGCGTTTCTGTCCACAAAACTGCGTTGTCTTTTTAAACAGAGATGTAGAAAGATGTCGCCATACCTTGCAACTTAACAACATTAAACAAATAAATCTTACTACCCGTTCTCATTTATAATGCCGTGATTTTGAATACAAATGCTAATAATAAATTATTGGGATGTATAATTCTATATCATTAAAATGTGCTAAGGGTAAAGAAGATCAAATTTAAAGAAAGTGTACTCGAATTTGCGTGGAGGGATTATAGTGGGAAACCATTTAGGGAAAAACACCCTTAATACACCATGCTGGGATTCGAACACCAATATCAATGCCTTAGATCATGCGGCCACCGAAGCGGTCTTAATCACAAATTGAAGTGGCATTTTCTCCATTCTTCACTTGACAACAATGAAATTGAAAACTAAGAAATCGAGCCCTCATTTAATAATAAAAATCTTTAATTTTTTTTTAATATCAACCAAACAAGCCATGTCTTATCGCTGGAGTGACGTGCTTACAAACATATGATTTACTCTAAATACCATTTAACTACATTATATATAAATAGAAGAATAACTTAATTTTAATGCAACAGTTTGAATTAAAATCTAAATTAAAGAGATTAAATGTCATAATTTGTATGTAATAGTTTATTATTAATAATAAACAGCAGATGGGCTACTCTGTTGAGTTCGATACATTGTAGAACCTAGTTGAAAAATATAGCAGGTCATTTATCATGTCCTGCTGTGACGTGGCTGCTGGTGTTTCATTATGATAATGTGTCCGTCTTCACTATACAGCGTGGACCAAAGGGCAGGAGCTGCCGTGGCCAGGTGAAGGAAACAAAGCTATTCCTTGGTTCATTTCCTGGTTCTTAAGGTGGAGGGGCAGGGATCGAGAGTTAAGGTCAAGTACAGTAGCCCTATGACTTCTTTGGTGCTGACTGATGGCTTTGAAAAGTTACCAGACCAAATTATGTATCCCTACGCCGAACCATATGATCTGCAAAAATATGTGTTTAGCAGTTGTCACTTCTGACAGTCAACATTTAGGTATATACCTAAATGTTGACTGTCAGAAGTCAGCTGTGAGCTGTCCGTCAGCACCAAAAAAGCAATGGGGCTACTGTAGATAGGGATATACCTCGCCCCAGTGACGGTGACGTCACTCGTCGCAACGCCGTGTTTCTTTTAAGTACAAACTTTTCTTTACGACGCTGGCTATACCGACAGCCTACCATTTTTTTAAATCATATTTGACGGTTGTGATTTTTCGGCACTTGATTATTTCATTTTTGTCCTATTTAAATAATTATTTGGTTTTATTCCCTTGCGATTTTAATTTTAATTTTGCCTCATTTGAATACGCATTTTGTTCGTATCCTTGAGAATACGTGGTAGTGTTTTGCGGGTGGTATTTTCTGCCCTATTTGTTACTATAACATAAAAAACTATTTTGGCCAAAATTAACAAAATATTATTTCATTAGAAACCTTTAATTTTTTGTATAATGTAATTTCAATCGTACTTAGATATTTGCCATGGGCATCTTTGGATTTAAACAGGAATTTTATCTTAGTTTAAATTTTTTTATTCGAATGCCACTAAGCTCAAGACACATATTCAAGCGATGTTGATAATATTCCGTGTATAAAATTAAATGAATCGTGTCTACTTAAGCGATATTTGATCCATTTGGGATTTTTAAAAATGGCTTTTTGTTAAAGCAACTAAAATACTGATTTTAACTCGCGTTCTCTTCCACTCCATCCTAAGTTGGTCAACTAAGCTTAGACTATATACTCGCACCGGTGGTCAAGCAGACTAAATGGTCATACTCATCTAGTCTGATTTGACTTAAATGGGTAGGATGGAGTTTAAATCCCAGCTGGTTTTACTGTGAGTGTTTTATTCTAAATGATTTTCCACTCTACCCGTCACGCAAATGAGAGTACATTTCTTCTCAATTCTACCTTCCTAATTCCTATCCCACTAGTGTAATTAAAACAGGTATTGCCTGGATGGTTAGTAAGACGTATTGTAAAGAAAAACTAGGCCTATAGCCGTTAAGAATTAGCTAAAAGTTTAAGAACGTCAATAAAAATATTGAAGTATATTAAAAAGAAACATTCTCATGCTAAACAAATATCACAAAACGTCATTATGATCACAATATAATTTAATAAACTTTAATCTTATATTAAAATCTATGTACAAATTTATTTTAAGATATAAGTTAATTGCATTTTTATTTATTCGGTTTATTTAACGTACCCTTTTTGAACCGACTGATTATATCAGCACACGAGCTATAAACTAACTTATATATCTAGAACAAACACAACATCCAGCTTCCAGCCGTTAATTCATCACTGTGAAAGGGGAAATCAACATTTCACCAATGATAAATAATTCGACCATGCTGATAATCGAACCCGGGACCCTTAGTTCAGTAAGCAGACACCCTACCGATTGAGCTAAGGAGTCGGATAAGTTCATTATTATTTGAAATTTATGTTAGTACAGATAATTAAGTTTGACTGTTTTTCAAATCTGCTACGGCCCTTGAAATTTAAAAAAACAGCTAATAATAAAGCGTCTAATATTGACTTTAAAGCTGTTGCTATAAACTAAACAACGCCTGTAAAGCTACCAGCCGCAATACTCGGATGTATGCCGCTGTACTAAGAATATAACTTGGTCCCTTTTGACGTTGTACATATTTTGAAGCTTTTTTTTTAGTTGTGTTTAATGTAAAATACCTTAAAGGAAAAGGTAGAATCCTTAATTTCATCAATTATCTGTATTCGATCCTGCCTGAAATCAAATATGTGATCAATTTAGCTCCGATATTGGTAGGCCTATATATGATATATAGGTAATAGTTATTGATATACCTATAGCTTACCTTACATGAGAAAAAAACAGGTTGATCGAAAACAAGGTGATTAAGAAGATGTTTGGCCCAATAAGAGATTAGGATATTGGTGAATGAAGGAGGTTACATCATTATGAGCTAAATACCCTGTATTAATCCCTATACATTGTTAGGATAATCAAATCTCGCGGGTTACGGTGGGTAGGACAAGCAGCGCGATTGGGCGAATCTAGAACCTTGTTTAGGGTACTGACTGTCTAACCCAATGGGAAGAGACAAGTGGGAAGACCTAGATACAGCTGGGAGAGTATTAGAATGGACCTGAAAGAGATGGGCTGGATAGAACTAGCTAAATTATTATTATTAGTAGTAGTATTAGCACCGCGTCTTACTACCCGTTCGGGTTATACGCACTTACGCTAATGTGTACTGGTAGGGTGATTGTGAGATGAAAT
>CABFOV010004640.1:38201-50418 GCA_902141375.1 Timema poppense | reverse complement strand
CCTCCTTACCTCCCCACTACAACCCCCAACCCTGACATGTTGGTTCTTGATGATTAATTATTGATGATTGTTAGTTAATTATTGTAAATTAATTAATTGGTAGGGTAAAGGCGTAGAGTTTTTATTCATCGATTAGAATCTCTCGCTAGCGCTGTATTATGATGCTATAGCAGTCGAGGGCTAAAACGAGTATTGACAGGCAGCAGTGGGGACGCGAGGTGTGGTTTTTAGAACTCTCGCGCATTGACAGGCAACAGGCGGGGGACGTGCTGCGCTAGTTGAGGGTCATCGCTCGACAAAGCCATCCCTTTCACTTCCCTCCACGGTCTGCCTCTCAAGAAAGCCAGAATTCTCTCTTCCCACCCCGGAGACGACCTCCCCCTCTCTCTTCAAGCTGCTCAGGAAATTCCCCCCGAACCATGAAGGTCGTTAGCTGACGTTAAATTTAAACATCTGTGCTCCTTACAGAGTCATTAACATGTAGGGTGCCGTTCATTGACTGCTGAAATTCGCCTACCGGTCGTTTAATGAGCCAAGAATAGCCAGTGATACAGTTGCGGTCTCTGGTACTACCTCACACTAGCCCTCAAGCTCCCTGTAATGACCCGAACTATTTAAGGGTAGTGAGCTCCTTACACGACCTCCCGAGACCGTTAACCACCGACCAAATTGACTACACATCGAGGTTCTAATATTTAAATTATAAGTGAATTACCCGAAATATTAGATTTTTCCTGTTAAATCCTAGCTTTATATATACTGCCGCAAGTAAACTACGCTTATTTTATTTCAAATTGCATTATTGATAATGTAAAAGAACAGTGAATTTCTAATAAACTGCATGTAAAGGTGAAAGACCACACACCCTGATCGTCGCCACCAAAGGGAATGTATCTCATTTTTCCCGAGTAAATTGTCACGGAATCAAACCCCGACCTTCCCAGAAACTCAATCGTAATTACCTATGCCTGTAATAAAAATATAACATGAGTGAACAAGTGCCGAAATCATATTAGGTGTTAAAGGACAAGGGCCTCCTCGCTTGAATGTACCTTCATCTGCACGGAGGGAGGGTGGGAAACCCAGGGTGAATGAAAAAAAGCTCGTTGGGCAGTTTGTGACAGTGAGGTGATCTGGTGGTCTAGGGGGTAGGGTGTCAAACTTCAGTGCTAGGGGATCCGGGGTTGCCAACCCAGTTCCATAAAAGTAGAACATCGCTTAAAACATATAAATTTTGATAATCTTCCATGACGGATAGAAAAAAAATGTACCTTCATCTGCATGGAGGGAGGGTAGGTTTGCACCACTTGTGCGCCATCATTAAATGATAAAGTGTACCCCGTTTTCAGGAGAAGGCACCTCCGTCCACTTCGCTAGGTAGGAGTCGACTAATGAAATAACGGGATCTACAAATGGTCTTATGGACAGATCTGTATTGCGCATGTCGCAGAGACACATTACAGTAGTTAGGTCATTACAGTCGGCAAACCCTTTGAGATGGCTATAAATAGGGCGCAAATAATCACATTCGGTCATTTCAATTTGTAATTGACAGACGTTTGGGCAGATTTGGACACCCTTGACCGGCTGATATGTAAGTAGCCACTAGCCTGAAAATATACTATATGTGTAGCTCTCTCTCTCACACACAAATCACCGTTATATCGTCACTAGCTCGAAACCAATTGTCAGCTGCTCATTTCAAGGAGATTGTACAAGTTCGTTTAGTGTATAAGAGAATGCGGTTGTTTACAGTTTAGAGCAGGTAAAACTATATTGCTACTTAAACATTCATTAAAAATCCTACATAATATAACCCCCACACGTCTTAGTACCTGTACGATTTATACGCTTAAAAACCATACTGAGCCATTGGGAAGAGTCTCTGGTTCAATTCCCTGGCATATGCGAAAATACTGGTTTAGTTTTTAAAATAACTGCTCTGACTGGTATTTTGTACATGTTCCCCGTAAAGGATTTAAAGTGTCAAGGGTTTAAAGACAGAAAATTATAATTGCCGATTTACAATGTGATCGATCAAATATCAAGAATCATTTTAGTGTCTGTATAGTAAACTATTGGTCCAGGGTTCATTTCCTGTACAAAGGCAGAAAATTATAATCACCATTTTAGACATTTATTAAATTCACGTTTCACCGAGAGTAAACATAAGTCTGTACACTTTCATTTATGATGTGTGTGTGTATTGTNGAAAATTATAATCACCATTTTAGACATTTATTAAATTCACGTTTCACCGAGAGTAAACATAAGTCTGTACACTTTCATTTATGATGTGTGTGTGTATTGTAAACAAATCCATTGGAATAGTAACCAATTTAAAATAAATATTAGAAAGAGAGAGAGACAAAACCTATATGTATGCAGTGCCAAGGGACACTGGTTCGAATCCAAACAGGGGATGAAAATGAGAGTTTATCCTTCTTGGACTAAATTTTTGCTAGAGCGGTGCTTGATAACGTAAGTCGCGTGTAGCAAAGTAATACTTTGTTTTTGAGTACAGCACCACTGAACGTTAAACTCAGCTATCTTAAGGAGCCTCGCGGGAGAGGAAGATATTGTGATAAACTCACTCCCGCAAGCACATATAGCCGTAATAACAAAGGAATCATTACGATTCAAAATGACGACACACTTTGCCTTGCCCGTGCATTGGTTGTCGTCAAAGCTATATGTGATAATAAAATAGAACCAGGATACATGGATGTGAACACCTTTAAACAGTTTAAACAGGGCTGTCAAATTCAAAAATACGAATTAGAGGAACTATGCAGTGATGCCCGTGAGAATCTTTTGAAAGGTGGTGGGCTAACTGAGCTGAAACAATTTCAAACATACCTCTCCGAATACAAAATCACGGTGTTCAGGGAACGTGGGAGAAGACAGGTCTTATATGAGGGACCTACTCCCTCCGAACATTCCTTTAAAGGCTACCTTGTATTTGTATTTTCACGACGACAAGCAAAATCATTTTGACGTCATAACACCCTTGACAGCCGCATTTAAGTGCTCGTACTTTTGTCGTGAGTGCCGTGTGCCGTTCAGTAATAAGAATGCGCACAAGTGTGAGTCCGCGTGCAAAAAGTGCTACGCTGAAGCGGTTTGTAGCAGAGACTGATCTGTGCTCTGTAAAGACTGTGGGCGTTGGTTCACAAACCAGTCATGCTTTGATAACCATAAACGTCCCAGTTTTTTCAGAGGTCACAGGTCGGTCAGTGATGTCAAAAAGTGTTTGCGAGGTATGCGGGCAATTTTTCAGTTTGGAAAAATCAAATTATTCACATAGGTGTTATGAGACTTTTTGTAGAGTATACGAGACCCATCGTCCTTTTGGTCATTTCTGTTATATGAAGCAGGCCCCATCAAAGCCGTCACTGGAAAAGAGTAAATTCATGTTTGTATTCTATGATTTTGAATTCAGACAAGAAACGCTTCTTCAAGGTGCGGCCGGCACGTACTTGCACGAACCTAACCTATGTGTCGTGCAAACGTGTTGAAAGGCCTGCGTTCATATAGATGCAAATGACCATCATTGCACCGACTGTGGGGGCGATAGGACTCGCATATTCAAGTGTGATACCAAAATGGCCCAATTTTTTGAATTTATAGAACAAATTAAAGCTTCAAAATTTAAGGATATCACCCTCCTCGGCCATAACGCAATATCCTATGAGGGAAATTTTATTTTAAAGTACATGATGGAGGTTAAAAAATTGACTCCAGAACTTATAATGAACGGTGGGAAAATCATGTCCATGCGCTACGGTCCGCTCCACTTTATTGACTCACTGAACTTTCTCTCGATGTCGTTGTCCAAATTGCCCAAAACGTTTGGCTTGGACGAATCTTTGGCCAAGGGATATTTCATCAATTATTGAATCTTGTATTGTTATCATGTCATGTTCAACAATGTATCATGCGCAAGCAGTTCCCAGGGATGCCAACTTTGGAGACAAGTATTGTTGTACACAGGAAGCTAAGTCCATTGTTAATCAGGTCCCGTTAAGGTATTTTTTCCCCAGCACGACCCAGAAATCGTGTTCGATTATATGGGTTATTTTTTAGTTTCACCCCGAGATAATCATTTTGTTATTAAATATAAATGTTGGTTTTGAGCCCAAAGTATTGTATTCATATTAATTCAGAGCTAACCAATTATTCTTTTATCATATATTTTGTTTAATATTTCTTTAAATGACGTCACTATATTTAGAGTTAAATAATATATAAGAATCCCTTTTAATATTTTCCCCCCTTTAAAAACACTTTTTTATATTATAGTTTATTTACAGACTCTAGTTAAATGGGTGGTATGCTGAGTGTGTGTTCCCCCCTCTACGTGAAGCGGCTTTTCATAATACACGTTCGTTCCACACTTTGTCGAACGTGGG
Organism: Timema poppense; assembly: GCA_902141375.1. Classification (NCBI taxonomy): domain Eukaryota; kingdom Metazoa; phylum Arthropoda; class Insecta; order Phasmatodea; family Timematidae; genus Timema; species Timema poppense. Next base: position 46,006 of record CABFOV010004640.1, on the reverse strand, counting down.
TCGGGATGCTACTGTCAGGAATGCAATAATAATTCACAAGGAATGATAGAGTAAGTAGATGAGGGTTTTCACTTTTAACTGAAGTACTTTTAAAACATATTTTAAAAGTAGTTTATTTGTATCTGTAGTTTTAGTTGGATATGCTAATAATTTTCATGCACACCCTCCTCCCAACTCCTTGAATTAAGATCTGGATTCGCAAATGTTGCCTTCAACAAAATATTACAATTATAATTTGTAATTCAACCAAACCAAATGAAGAGGGGGGTACTAAGGAATGTTACCCCCTCCCCCTCAAGTTTACTGAAATGAAGAATTTGGACGGGTAAAGCCTGTACTCCCAGTCCCCATCTCCACAGCCTCAAGAGATAACAATGCTGGGATATCATTTTGTGGTTTAATCCATTTTGGCACTGGTGTTTGTGTTTTGAAAGCAAAATCCTCTTCATAGCGCAAGAATTGTTTTAAAATAAACTGGGATCCACTTACCTCTGGTATTAAATAGCTGCTAGTGCCTTCCCACCCCTCGTAATTATTTATTAGTTGTGTTCCTTAATTGAGTCATTTTATAACATTCTTTTTATCTGAAATTTTATTTATTTTAATATAATATGGTTAGGTGTATACCTAAATTTTAAATCTTAACAATGTAAAAAAAAATTCGAAGCCACAATCTCAGAAAATGTGGAAAATAGTGCTTAGTGATAATCACACAACAAAAAGACCTAAAAGTCTTTGCATGGGTAGTTATGAACTGATAGGGATTGTAATAAAATAATATAAGCTATAATATATTATACATCTATAAAATAAAATTCCAAAACACAACACATTAATTCCAACATAAAGAGAAATCAAGTAGGTTTCCATATCTAAATTCTGATTTTTATAGGAAGAAGAGTAGAATTCACCAACGTTGATTGGAAGTTACTTATAATAATAATAATAATAATAATAATAATAATAATAATAATAATAATAATAATAATAATAATAGTAATAATAATACTTAGCACAACTATCATACTATCCGTTCGGTTTATACGCTTAAGTACTAATTACGCTAATGAGCTAGGAAGAATTATTAAACCTAACTGTCTCAATGTTGATAAAGCAATAATCTTCTTTAAATCACACTCATAATTAGCACCCAAACCTGACATAAACATTGTTATTCTAGCAATTAGTAATAAAACCGTGTTGATACTTATACAAGACAAAGATGGGCTAAACCGAATTATTAAATAAACACCCGCGGTAACTAAAGCAGAAGAGTGAACCAAGGTTGATACTGGAGTGGAAGCAGACATAGCCGCAGGAAGTCACGAGGAAGATGGAGTCTGAGCACGTTTAGTCACACATGCTAAAACTAATAATATTATAATAGTTCTTATTTCAACAGATTGATTTATATAGTGTAGATAAAAAAACATAATTCCATCTACCAAAATTTAATATTCAAGAAATAGCTATTAACAAAGCCACGTCACCAATCCGATTTGATAGGGCTGTTAAAATACCGCCCCCCCTCCCCCCATACACACACACCCAATTCACGCGGGCGAGATTCGAATCTTGATCTGCCTGCTCTCGGCAGTCCAGCTCAACACGAAACTGGCGCATGAGCAAACTACGCCACCAAGGTGGGTTGGAAATTAATGAAATTAGACATCATAAAAATATGTTTTATGTGATTGATTTATCATAATAGATTTCATCTACACATTTATAAAAAGTTTCTAACAGTACTCCTTCGCTTATTAGTTTCTTAATAACCAAACAGACTCATATAGTGAAATATAATTATTATTGTGATATTTTCATTTACTACATTGTGGCATGTCATTGTGGCAACATGTTATACACTAGTGCAAAAGGTTTCACGTTTATCTTATTAGAACCGATTACTATAAACCATAAAACAAACTATTATTTTCTAAAATAAAAATAAAAGCCAAACAAAATATTGGTAAATCGTTTTTGAACATCTGTATTCGTGTGTAAGTTTAACTCTAGTGTGCTTGTGACAGTGATAGATAATATAATATATTAGATTCTCAATTTTATACATTCCATATTGCGTGTGTATCAAGAAAAAATGTGGGGCTTAAGCTCGTTGTAAACTAAGATTGTTGTGTTAAACAAATGGCTAGCTTGAAATTTGATGTTATTATAACTTAGTATTAATACATACCATAATAAGATACATTTGTGTTAATAAGATAAGTGTATTACTTTAAATATTTTGAAATTAAAATAAATTATTTTAGTGGTTTAAAATAGGTAATATCAGGGGTGGTTCAAGCTCCCTAAATATCACCGGATTAAAAAATAATTAGACTATAATAAGGGCATTATTAATAATTTTAATTTTTTATTAGCTATATAATAGCATTATGCTACGAGAAAATACGATAATATTGTTTTTAATAGCTATGCTCCCAAAGGGATTTGAGTAAATTTCAACTGACTCTCATATTTTGTTTTCCTTCACACTTTCATTCAATTTACCATAGGGTAGTGTTTGCGGCCTCGGCCATGCTCTAAGCTCACGTTTCATACTCAACAATAGCTACTCAAGCTGCGCGCGCATCTCATCTTCAAGGTCGGCTTCAAGCCGACGCAACAAATGCCCGTCAGGCGTCATACTTTGATAATATGGTTGTGTCATTTTAATGTAATGCATCCATACAAAGGTAATCAAAGCAGTTTGATGATTTTTTTTTTCGCCCAAGAATACTTGAAAATGTGAACTTCATTCTAATGTGCTTGAAAATGTGACTGAACGACCTAAGCTCGATACAGAATCAGTGAATGTGTTGTGGACCTGGAGGTTACTCCAAGCGGGATTATTCCACCAAGTGAAATAAGTGTTTCTATTAAGAATGGGCAAGTAAGTCATCTTACAAACGAAGTACGATAAATAACAAAAATATAAGTTTTAGCAGTAGCTGGTATACAAAATATAAATTCATAGAAAAATGATGCTGTGTTTGTTTTTCCTTTCGCTATTTTGAGCCTAGTTCTGGCTGTGATGATCTTACTTTTGTTAATAATGATTACACAAATAGGAATAAAATTATGAAAAACTTTTGAAGCATGCTGAATGAAAGTGAATGCCATAAGTTATCCATTACAAAATTGAATAAGTTAGCTTTTTATCAGCTGAACAGAATGACGCTGTTATTTCCATGCTAAGTGACCAACATAAAACAGACTTAAAACGCAATAAATCAGCTGTAGCTACGTTGGCAAGGGTTGCCCTGGTTTGTGCAATACAAGATATTGCTCTTAAAGGCCATCATGAAACTGTCAATGAAATGATACAGCTAAAAACAATGGAAACTTTTTGGAGGTTTTAAATATCGTAAAGTTATAAAGTGAATCATCTAGAGATTGCTCAAATAGTTTGCCTTGGAATGCGACTTACTAATAAAAGCTGTCGCAAAATGATCTCCTTGATGTAGGAGCCAGTATAGTCCACTCACATAGTAGAGGAGGTTAAGGAATTCAACAATGGAATTTTTCATCAATTTTAGGGCAAGCGAGGGATATAAACAAAGTAGAACACATGTCCCTTTGCATTTGCTATGTAGCACAAACTGATATAGAAGAACGTTTTATTGGTTTTGTTTATTTATCAGATTTAGATACAAATAAAGCTTACGATCACCTTGTTAGTGTGGAATTGAATCCTAAAAAATGTGTTGGACAATCGTATGCTGGTGCCTCAGTGATGTCAGGCTGCATTATTGGAGTCCAACATTTATTTCAAAAATGGTTGATAATCCTTGTGTTTATGTGCATTGTTATGCACATTGTTTGAATTTAGTTTGTTGTATGTATCGTCAAGAGTGGACATTGTAGGCGACACTTTTGGTTTATTAGAAACTATTTATGCATTTCAATTTGTGTCTGTTTTGCATCATAAAGAGTTTATTGACCAAAATAATCTTTATCCTGGAGAGCAAGCAATGGAGATCCCTCTTCAAAGATATACGCGTTGGATGTATAAATACAAGGGAGTTATTTACTTTAAAAAACGTTTTCCTTCAATTAAAGTGGCACTAAAGAATTTTTCCAAATCGTCTAGCAATAAAGAAGCAGCGGAGGCCAGGCTCTTCTAAGCCAATTTTGTAATTTAGATATTGTATTTGTTTTTAAGATATTTTCAAAGATTATGGGACTAGCAAATGGGGAATCTATGATACCTCAACAGAAAGTTGTGGATTTTGGTCCAGCTTAAAATTAATAAAATCTGTAATAACCAAATTGAAAGAAAATGGTCTGAAAAATACTTCCATTTTATATGGACGGCATCCTGTGAAAAAGCAAAATACTATGATATACAACATTGATCAAATTCTAGGAAAGTAGCACCACTTGATGAAATATTATATATAACATCAACCTTGCCAGGAAAAACCAGGAGGCACAACACACCGTAGTAGAAAAATGTAAACAAAGTCTATTTGAGATCATTGACAATGTGGTTGATGAATTGGAACATAGATTCACTAAGAATGACTTTGTAAGTGATGCGATAAGTGTTTGTCACCCTGGCAGTGAAATGTTTCTACATGGAAAATATAAACAATCATTTGCTGAAAAATACAAAAGATTTTTTCCAGAATTCGAAAAGTTTAATTTAAAAGTATGCTTAGACAAGAAAACCTTTGTGAATAATAAACAATAAGTCTAAGACTTTTTTAATGGCTTAAAGAAAATGGAAGTAGGTTTTCCTAACCTCTCCAAAGTTATAACATTCTTGTTAACGTTGCTTGTTTCCTCAGCAGTTTGTGAAAGAAGTTTTTAAACCATGAAAAGGATTAAAACTTATTTTAGATCGACCAAGACGAGTAAAAGACTATCTAGGCTTGCTATACTATCAATAGAAAGGGAATTAAGTGAACGTCTGGTCTTGGATCCAACAGAAGTTGTACAACAGTTTGCTGAAATTGGAAATCATAGAATTAATTTTTAAATAAATCAGCATTTCACTGATAGCTACAAAACTGTATTTTATCTTTAGTTATATTGTAAATATTACTCAAGTATACCATATAATAATCAAGTAAGTTATTTCATGAAATTATTTTTTCAAGCATTTCTCTATCCTGACTGACTACTGTACTGTTGATTATAAATGGACCTAAGTTCTATCGACCTTGAAGTTCCTGATAGTGGTGAGTGACGAAGTCTGGCGGACAAACTTTAAATTAGGAGTAGTTCCGGAATAGGTGGCGATCTGGATGGGAATTAGTGGAATTAAAGTTTTCAATAATCTTTTATAAACAATTAATTCAATATGTGTTAAGTAATTAAATCTCTTTGCACCTTTTTTATATATGTAATTTTACCTTAATGTTTTTTATATATTTTATTTTAAAAATGTCAAGTCTTCAAGTATTATATGAATGGTCCTTTTTTATCTTACAAGCTTGTCTCTGATTGGCCTCTCCGTAAATCATGATTTCCTGTTCTGGGAGATTTCGCGAGATTCTCGTTCATTCTCTTTTTGGATTCAATTAGCGTGAGACATCATATTTTGTTTTCTTACTTCTTTTTTAATTTTATTTAAGAATCGTTTCAAAATTAACATGTAGTCTTTTTCCTTTTTATTTATTTCTTGTTTTGGGGTTATGAGGTAAAGTTTCCGTGTAGTTATTTTGTCTAATTATGTCCTTTTAGGTTTTGATTATTATGTATTTTTTGTGGTATTGTAATGTAACGCAAAATTGTCAACCATGATGCCTGTTTTTTTTATATTATGGTTTTTGTATCAATCGGCATCCTATAAACCACGCCATTCAAAATTTAGTAGAACAGGGGATTAAGTATAATGGTTGAAGACTATTTTCTTTGTATTTATTAATTTTTATATTGTTTTCTCTGGTCTACTGGAGATATCTTTTATTAATCCCTTAAACAAATCGGTATTGTAGTAAATGTAAATTTGTGTTCTCCTTTATTTTAAATTAATCTTTTATAATGTTTTATTACCTTTTTTATTCTCTTAATAAATAATAAAGTCCTTTTGGTACTGGGTTATGATTTAAAGATAACCATGTGGGAAACCACGTGTTTTGGATAACTATCTTAACCTCCTTTTGTGTTGATTAATTATCTACTTATGCTCTCTTTCAGTCTTAGATATATATATATGTAATCTTTTCACTAAACTCAATAAGTGTTACTGGTTACCTTTCAATGAGGCGATCAGTACACTACGTCATTTCAATTTGCCTTCTATTATTCTCAGTGAGTGCCATGCATAACAGAAGTACTGTTAGAGGTTATGCGATCTTATCATGAATGGAAGATCTAGTAACAGTAATGAAGTGTGTAGAATAAAGAGGAGAAGAATCGGCAAAGGTGGAAGAGAAAAGAATGTGGTCAGATAGAAGAAGTTGGAGAGGCGTGTGTTCCCAATAGACCTGGCCGAATGCTGGGTGATGATGGTGATGATTATTATGATTATGATTAATAGTCCAGGGCCTACACTATAAAAAAACTAGCTATCAATATTTAAACCAAAGTGTATATGAATGTTTATGTATTTTATGTTTTGGATTTATGTGTGTATATATATATATATATATTACATATTAAATTTTAATTAATTACCGGATACACCCAGTATTTTGTGCCCCCAAACCGGCTTTTGTCTAGGACCACCATTTTTAGTTTAGAACGTGGTGAAATGTGTTTCAACATAGCTTGGTTTTCTTCCTATTTACATAGTATAAGTCAGGTAGTTACATAAATTATAAAAGGGCTACAGGTCTCGTACATAAATACATGCTGCGGAAAACTATACTTACTGCTCAAACACTACAAAAAATACTATTATTCACACAATACTGTTGGATAGTGTGTTTGTAAAAAATGAAGTGAAGCAGGGAAATGCCCTTTCATCATTACTATTTGTGATTATAATGGAAATTATCATGTAAAAAAATTGCAGAAGCCCTCGGGGAGGAAAGAATGAAAGTCATGATGTTTGCTGATGACATGATGGTATGGGGGAAGAAGAAAGATAATGAAATGTAACATGGTAAATTGTGAAGTGGTGGTAATGATAATGAAATGTAACATGGTAAATTGTGAAGTGGTGGTAATGATAATGAAATGTAACATGGTAAATTGTGAAGTGGTGGTAATGATAATGAAATGTAACATGGTAAATTGTGAAGTGGTGGTAATGATAATGAAATGTAACATGGTAAATTGTGAAGTGGTGGTAATGATAATGAAATGTAACATGGTAAATTGTGAAGTGGTGGTAATGATAATGAAATGTAACATGGTAAATTGTGAAGTGGTGGTAATGATAATGAAATGTAACATGGTAAATTGTGAAGTGGTGGTAATGATAATGAAATGTAACATGGTAAATTGTGAAGTGGTGGTAATGATAATGAAATGTAACATGGTAAATTGTGAAGTGGTGGTAATGATAATGAAATGTAACATGGTAAATTGTGAAGTGGTGGTAATGATAATGAAATGTAACATGGTAAATTGTGAAGTGGTGGTAATGATAATGAAATGTAACATGGTAAATTGTGAAGTGGTGGTAATGATAATGAAATGTAACATGGTAAATTGTGAAGTGGTGGTAATGATAATGAAATGTAACATGGTAAATTGTGAAGTGGTGGTAATGATAATGAAATGTAACATGGTAAATTGTGAAGTGGTGGTAATGATAATGAAATGTAACATGGTAAATTGTGAAGTGGTGGTAATGATAATGAAATGTAACATGGTAAATTGTGAAGTGGTGGTAATGATAATGAAAT
>CABFOV010004640.1:24983-37237 GCA_902141375.1 Timema poppense | reverse complement strand
CATTTCATGACCCCCCGAATCCGAAAAAGTTGTTTTTGAATTTACATTTGTCTATCTGTCTATACCTCTAACTAAAGCCTAAACTATTTTACCGATTGGGCTAATACTTGGTATCTCAGGTTTTAATAGGCTTGCCCCGAGGGATTTTTGGAAATGGATATCTAACCCTAAAATTAAGGGTAGTTTACCTAAGGGCTAAAAGAGAAAAAGTCGATTTCGTCAAAATAAGCTCAACAATTTTGATTTAATTTAATTTCAAAACATTTTCAAATATTACAAACAAAATGGCTACTCTAAATATTTTGGCAAAATTACTTTAAGGGCTTGGGTCTGATGCGTAAACTATTTTTTATCATATCTTTGAAACTATTTGAGATATGAAATAACTTAGTTTTAAAAATATGTAGATCTATTTATAATACAAATATTTTATTCAACGCAAATTTTTATAAAATCAATAACTCTTAACGTGCGTATAGCCCGAACGGGTAGTAAGACGCGGTGCTAATAGTAATAATAATAACTATTAAGCTATGCGAAAATGTATGTACATTATTTTTAATTTCGAACACAAAAGGTAAAGTATTGCGAGCGTAAAAAAAATCTAACCTGAAATGTTGATGGATGTCGACGTCTCATGACCTCCGAACCCTAAAAAGTGGTCTTTGAGCTGCCGTCTGTCTGTGTGTCTGTTTAAACTTAAAATAAGAGCAGTTTAATAAAGGTCAAAAAGAGAAAAATTTGATTTTCTCAAAATAGGCTCTAACTATTTGGATTAAAATTCGTATCTAGACGTTTATTAAGATTATAAAATTAACTGGTTATTTTCATTTTCCCATGAAAATGACTTTTAGGGTAATTTACAGAAGCGGAAATTTCCGTATGTCCGCAAATATTTGAGATACTAAATCACTTATCATTGGAAAATTGTAGTACTATTAAAAATTAAAAATTAAATGAAATATATTTTTATAAAACCAACAGTTTCTGAGATATTGGTAAATATATTAATACAATTTTGTGATCTTTAGTTGTAAAGAGATAACACTTAAGTTTTAACGCAATAATTCTCTAATGCCATAGAGTAATTAAATATAAGCAAGTATCTTTAAAAGTGTATGTTATTTTTCCTTAAACCTCCTAAGAGAAATGTTTTACAACAATGATATATCTCCATTTTAGACTCAATAGTCAATATTTACATTTTTTATTGGTAAAAATTTATAAATGAGGAATTTAATAGCATTCCGATGACATGAAGATGTGCAGTACCTAATAAAATGTCAAAAATTTTAACCGGAAGTCGAAATTTTAATACGAAGTGTTGACCCTTGTGGACCCAATATTGATCTTTTTATCGGACCAAACATACAAATGAGGACATTAATTATTTAAAAATAAAATAATAAAATTTAAAACCGGGACTCAAAAAATGTTTTACAGAAGTATAGTGCAATTTATGTTTAGGTTTGCTAGTATATATTATTTCGTTTCACATATATTATGAGTTTTGAGTAAATATCTCAATTTTTAAACATTAGCGCGAGAAAGTCAGTGTTAATTTCCATGTTATTTATTTTCTATAAAAAATATGATTTACATATTGTTGTTTTTCTGCGAATGACAGACAATAATCAACCTAGGCGATGACGATTATTGATATGAGTCCAACTCTGGTGATGTTGAGGAAGAAGTTCTTGCTACACCTTTAGACAATACACTTTAATGGTTCTAGTCCAGGGGTGATAGTAACCAACTCCTAAAGGTTCTAGTCCAAGGGTGATAGTAGTGTAACGGATAGCTGTAGTTAGCTTACCCACCTCTGTAGTTGGAATGTTGTAAGAGGAAATGGGGAGGCACCCAGGTGCAAAGATTAGCCAGGTATTAAGATAATCTCCTTGTGAGTGCGTTTCGGACTGGTCGTGTCAAACTAAAGCCATGGACACGAAAACCAAGGAGCATCCACGTGTAATGTGTATATATTGATGTGTAGTAGATATACTAATGNTAAGTGTATATATATATATATATATATATATACATAACTAGTGGATAGTAAAACACGCTACAATTGGTGACCGTGGTGGTTATTGTGAGCTAAAATTAAAATGGCAGAAATGTTTGCAAAATCAACCCTATACACGGGTTCTGGTGATTGGTGTGAATGGCTACTTCAGTTCCAACTTGCGGTTAAAATCAATGGTTGAAGTGATGAAAAACATGTTTGTTCAATAGTATGTTCCTCTCGGGGGTAACTCTGAGTGTGTACAGAGACCTGTCAGATAGCGAGAGAAAGGTATGGGCAACATTAGTGGAGCGGTTAGGGGACAAATTTAATCCACGTGAAAGAACAGAACTTGATAAATTACGGTTCCAAAATCTAACTAGGCAGATTGACGAATCACTAGTGGAACTAGCGACGAGTTTAAGAACCTCGTGACTCGTACATACCTGGCTGTAAATGGCGAGGTTAGGGACGAACTATCGCAGGACAGGTTCTTGGCAGCTTTTGGGAGTGATAAGACTTTGTGTGCGGCAAGGGCGGCCTAAGACGCTGCCGTGAGTTTGGCTCTTGAGTTGGAAGCTATAAGTCAAGTGGAGGCAGCCGATCACGTGTCTCAATATTCGCAGATGATGAGTTACTGACTGATAAAGACAAGTGAAGTGTGTACTTAAATTCAAGATCAGCACAACAAAGAACAAATGATGGACATAATGTGGTAGACAATGGATGCCATCAACAATGTTTGTGAATAAATGAAAAGGGTTGCAGATTTTGTTCAGACAATGAAGAAATATCAACGCATATGAGAAATAAAGTGCTACCAATGTGGTGAACTGGGCCATGTTCGGACAAAGTGGAGTAAGGAAACTAAACAAAAAAACTAGTGCGTGCCGGTGTGCCCAAAACCACACCGACAATAAACTCCAATTCAAAACAGTACCATGTTGTAATAGGAAGTGTGGAGCCGTGCTAAGCCGTGTTCGTGGAGAGAAAATTGTGGGACGAGCCTATAGATTTACTGATAGACACTGGAGCGGATGTTTCCCTTATAGATGAGAAAGTTTGGCGACGAGCACCAAATGGCAGACTTTAGCTAGCAAACCGGTCAGTAATAAATGCAAGTGGTGATCATATGACTGTGCTTGTTACAGTGAGTGTACCCGTTAGAATAGGAAGCTACTTTGTAACACAGAAAATGATTGTTTCAAAGGGTCTGACACAGATGTGCCTTAAAGTCATTGATTTCTTACACAGAAACAAATGCGATGTGTTGCTTTCGAGAGGAATAATGCGTGTGATTGAAGTTGAAGTATCTATCACTAAATAAAACACTAGGGAAAGCACATCCAGGGGTGTGCTGGGTGACTTTGAAAGAGACAGTCGTGATACCAAGTGGACATGAGGGGGTGTTCCAAGCAGCAGTCAGTGCGGACATGGGGATGGGGTTATTAGAAACAGTCACCTTTCTGAGAAGCATGGAGTTAGCTCGCATTTTAGTATCTTCCAAGAAAATATCTATTCCAGTAAGATTGCTAGGATCACACCCACAACCTGTGGATCTATATAGTGGGACAAATATCGGATCACTAATACCATGCGTCATGGCAGGGACGGTAGGGACTGGAGATAAAACTACCGGGGACGAGACGGCATCTAGCTTATTTAATTTAGACTCAGCCAAGCTATCACTTACCCAACGTTCCACAGCAGAAGCCATATTGAACGATTTTTCAGATGTGTGTTCTTGGGGACCAAATGACCTTGGTCGTACTAATCTAGTCTATCACGAAATTGATACGGGTGGAAGTACACCCATCCGCCAACCACCGCGAAGAGACCCATTCCACCGTATGGAGTAAATGAGAAGTGTTGTGAAAGAGATAAGCGAAAATGACGTCATTCAACCCTCAACCTCCCCATGGAGCTCACCCGTTGTTATGGAGAAGAAGAAAGATGGCGGAACAAGGTTTTGTATAGATTATCGGCGGCTGAACGATGTTACAAAGAAAGACGCGTATCCCCTCATTCGTATAGACGATCTACTGGACTATCTAGGAGATGTGAGGCTATTTTCCACAATCGATATGGGAGTGGCTACTGGCAGCTTGAGGTTGCTCCTCAGGATCGTGAGAAGACCGCATTCACAACAGGAGATGGGCTGTGGGAGTTTAAGGTGCTTCCCTTTGGAGTTTGCAATGGCCCAAGCACGTACCAAAGTTTAATGGATCTAGTTCTATCGGGCCTCCAGTGGTATACGGCATTGGTGTACCTGGATGATGTAATCGTGATTGGGAGAACCTTTGAAGAGCACATCAGCAGACTACGTTAGGTGTTCAAGAGGTTACGGGAAGCTAGCCTAAAAGTGAAATCATCGAAATGTAATCTATTTCGAACAACTGTGAAGTTTCTGGGACACGTTATTTCAAAGGAAGGTGGGGCCACTAATTCGGAAAAAGTTCGTGCAGTGGTGGACTACCCCACATATAATGATATCACTGAGCTCAGGGCATTTCTGGGGCTACCTTCATATTACATAAGTTATGTAAAGGGATTTTCAAACATCGTAGCACCCCTGTACCAGCTCACACAAAAAGGAGAGAGGTTTAGGTGGAGTGAACACTTTGATTGTGCCTTTAAACAGCTGAAACAACGTCTCACATATGCTCCCATTCTTACCTATCCAATGATGGACATCGAGTTTATCTTGGATACAGACGCCAGTGGGATAGACATCGGAGCTGTTTTAAGTCAAGTACAGGAGGGAGAAGAACGCGTTGTATCCTACCTTAGTCGAGTGCTAACAAAGGCAGGTTGGTAGGTTGGCTTTGGTGTATGCAACTCGACACTTCCGGAGTTATTTATACGGAAAAAACTTTAAAGTACGCACATGCCACAACTCTCTTCAATGGATGCAGCAGTTTAAATAACCTGAAGGGCAGGTTTCCCGGTGGCTAGAGAAATTGGCTGAATTTGAGTTCATGGAAGAGCATCGTCCTGCAAAGAGTCACGGAAATGCTGATGGGCTGTCACGTTTGCCATGTAATCAATGTGGTGAGGAGGAGCTGCTTGTATCCGTTATATCTCAATATGACTCAAGTTGGGCACTTAATTGGTCAGACACGGACATCAGATTGCTAAAGGACGCTGATGAAGCCATCGGACACATTTCTAAACTGAATCGGGAAGACAAGGAGAGGTCAACCACCTGTGAAGAATCCAGTAGAGGATAGAGCTACATGAGATTGTGGGCACAGTGAAAATGACTAGAAGTACATCGGGGCCTTCTGTACCGTCGCTGGCTGGAAGAAAATAAGACCGATATACTTCAGCTTGTAGTACCACGTCACCTATCTACCGATATTTTAAAATCGTTGCATGATGCGACTACTTGTGGCCACTTCGGTGTTACAAAGACGTTAGAGAAAATACGAATCGGGTTCTATTGACCAGGGATGACTAATGATGTAGAACTATGGCTAGAGAATGTACTGAGTGCGTGAGAAGGAAATCACCAACCACCAAGCTGAGAGCACCCTCTTGGGACTTACCTTGCAGGGTTTCCCCTATAGGGTGTAGCTGCGGATATTCTGGGACCCTTGCCAAAGACAGTTCAAGGAAACAAATACATTCTTGTAGTGACTGACCACTTCACCAAATGGACGGAGGCCTATGCTATGCCAGATATGGAAGCGTCAACAGTAGCTAAGCTCATTGTTGAAGAATTTATTTGCCAGTTTAGTGTGCTAGTGGAACTTCATACAGATCAACGACGCCAGTTTGAGTCTAAGCTATTCCAAGAAATGTGCCAACTTCTTGGGATAGATAAAACAAGCACAATCCCATATCTCCCACAGTCAGATGGCCTGGTAGAAAGATTCAATAGAAATCTATGTGCAATGCTTTCGCAGTATGTCAACAAATCTCAGGACAACTGGGGCAAGGTGCCTTGATACCAGTTAGGGAGTACAAGATAACAACATCTTCAGATGGCAGAATCAACCCTCACTCATAGGATCCAGCCCACTTGGTGACGAGTGTGTGATGCTGGGCTGGAGCTGTGGGGCATCTGGTCCATCCACCGATCCTTAGGATGGCTGCTCTCAGTTCAGAAAATGGATCGATAACAACTGAAAGACCCTGCAGCCAATTATAAGAAGGACTTGTATTTAGGTTAAGTTAGTATTAAGTATTTTTATAAATATTTAGGTTAAGCTAGCTGTAAGTCCATATGGTGATATTGTGGGTAGTAAGTGGAGCGAAATCTCTGGTAGGGCGCCTCCCCAGGTGGCGGGGAGGGGGATGCCCGACCCCGCTGGGGCTCTCACCGATCTGAGGATCATTAGATCCAGAGTGCTGTGGGACACCCAGTGGGGCAGGGTATTGGGGGCGTATTATACCCAGGGTGGACCAACTAGTAGGTTAGGTATAGGAAAGAAGGATAAATAGGACTTTTAGTTTTAAGTTTTTATTATAAGTTCATTATTCTATTTTTTTTAAGAATATAGCTAAAAGATGTCATGTTAACTCAAGATGTATATCTAGGTTCCTAGATACATGCTAGGAATCGGGATAAATAGTATAAATAAATATAAAAATATCAACAAGTTCTACTAGAATACCTATTTGACGAAGTTCACTCCTTACTATCTCATGTTTGGTCGGGAGGTACGGTTACCAATTGACATTATGTATGGTGAACCAGAGCCTGCCGTCAATGTCGTAGAGTATAATCAGCAGTTAAGAACAAATTTAGAAACGGCACATCATTTGACACAAGAACATCTTGGCAAAATACATCGGGTGCAAACAGATGTGTACGACCGGAAGTGCATGGGTAGTGTCTATAAGGTTGGTGATCGTGTGTGGCTCCATCAGACGGTAGTCATAAAAGGAATTTCCCCTAAACTGCACAGAGCATGGAATGGCTCATATATTGTGAAGACCATAATATCAGATTTAGTCTACTGTATTCAATGTGCATCACACAAGCGGAAACGGATGGTTGTACATTTCAACCGGCTGAAGCCATGCAGTTTGGTCCTAAGAGAACCACTATCAACAACAAACAGGGAAGGGACAGATGTTAACGAAAACTTGTCACCTGAAAAATACTTAGGGCCTAGTCTTTTACCAAGAAGTTCTAGTTTAGATTTTTCTAATGAAGGGGAAACAAAACCTAATAGTCCGGAGTTATTTGTGCTATCCAGGATTATTCCAGAGAGACGCTATCCTGTGAGGCAGAGGAAGCCCACGGGATACTATCTGGATGTATAATCATAATGATTTCCTCTAGAATGAAAAAAAATAATAATAATAAGACAATAATAACTCTCAGTTTGATGTATAATAGCGGATCAGGAGATCCTTTTAAAATATGGGAGGGAATAGTGTAACGGATAGCTGTAATGACCCATTTTGCAAGTGTAGTGAGCGTATCCACCTCTGTAACTGAAATTTGGAAAGAGGGGGTGGAGGCAACAGGTGCAAATAGCCAGGTAGTAAAGTAGTCTTACTGTAGTGCTTTGGCATTGGTCGTGTTAAACTAGAGTCGTGGACACGGTAGCCAAGTATCATATGTATAATAGTTGTACCAATGATTGTACTCTTAAGTGTAAATATATATATAATTTGTAAATAGTAAAACACGCTACATAACCAACTCCCAAAGGTTCTAGTCCAGGGGTGATAGTAAACTACTATTAATAGTTGCTAGTATAATTTTACAGACAGTAAATTATTCTAAAAATCATTACCTTTCAAAACTTTAAGTTAAGTTAAGCTCTTACACATATAACAAACTATACTGGTTAATTATTAAATAATGATAAACACAGGAAAAGAAGTTCAAGTTTTTTATTTATCTTTTAACTAAGATTTTTTTAGCATTATTTAAAAACATTAATCCAAAAGAATTAAAATTGTAATTAATTTTTATTATTATAAATTTCTTGGTTTCAAAACTTTTCTTGTCAAAATTGACAGCTACTTAACATGTGATCTTTCAAAACATATGTTTTGGCGAAGAAATACATTCTGGCAATCTATTAACTTACCCAGAAATTTACTACTGTTCTTCCTACCGAAATCAGACCGTACTTAGGATAGTACTATTATTTTTTTTACAAATTTAATACTTATAAACAAACAGTTTACAAATGACTGATATTATTAATTTAAAAATAATTAAAAGTCAAGAAAAACATACATAAAATAATAACCATGTATAAATATTTGGCTCTAATTTAATAAATAAAATTTATTTTAACTTAATACAGATGTTTTATGCCTGGTAACAATATACTATATTTCATAAACTTAAAGTGTTCATAAAATTTAAAAATATTTCTATCTTTAAAATGTGTATATATATATATATATATATATATATATATATACACACACATGATAACGTAACCAAAAGAAAACACAAATATTTTATAAAATAAAATAATCAAACACAGTCTTGACCATAAATTTTAAAATCTTTATTTAAAAATTTTTTAATTGAACATTAACTAAAACCAAATAAAACATTAAAACGTTAATTTACAACTACCACTCTTAGAATTACCTAAGTGGAAAGAAAAACATTTGGTGCCAGCACCAATATTATATTATTGAAGGCTACTTATTAGATCAAATTCCAGACTATGGCATTGATCAAATCAATGCAAAAACTGTGTTTAAACAATTAACAAATACAAACAATAATGAGCGAGTTATACCTTTTATCCTACCAAAATACTGATATTCAGTAGGATTCTGGTATTAAATAAAGCCTTCAAGAAAAGACTTCCTAGCATAATGATGGTATTATACCTATTTATTCTTGACTGATATTTAATGTATTGTTCACAAATAGTTAAACATTAATACTTATATAAATACGGTACGAATATGTTTAACCTTAATAACGCTTTGTGAACAAAATGTAGGTTATTTAATTTTGTTCTTTGCTTTATTGTTAAAAATAGTGGTTTATTCAATTTGAATTACCAAATAAGAAAAAAGTAATTTTCCAGAAATAAACTAATTTCATATATCTACTAATACTAATATCAACCTCATTTTTTTATTGTACTAGAAACTTTAATATCAATTCAATCTTAGAATTAATATCGCACCACAATACTATTGGCTGGAGGCGTGCCATTATCAATTTCTACCACCGTTAAATTATATTATTTTTAAACACAAGACTGACCAACTGTACAGTACAATGAGTGTGTAGGCTTACTCTTGGACTCACGCTTGTCAATATTAAACACAAGACTGACCGACTGTACAGTACAATGAGTGTGTAGGCTTACTCTGGACTCACGATTGTCAATATTAAACTGGAATACATCAGATTAACAGATTCCACCAACTAGACTGCATACAACCAGAATGTGACACTTTTGACTACAAATGTATTACATTTTGCGATGCTCATTGAAAGAAGCTACAAATGGGGTTTGCTACAACTCAGAGTATGGTTACATTGTGTGACTACAGGTGTTAATGTCACCAACACAATAGAGCAATTTACACCACTGTTAAAAATCACTTTGTTACACTCATTCTTTAATAATTTCACTGGCTGTTGAATAATTGATAGTAAAGGCTAAATCTTTATTTTGGAAACTCATTGCATTGATTTGATTTTCTAATTAATCCTATATAATGTTATTATTCTTAATTAACTCATCTGATTACATCCCATAAGAGCGTTGCTAGATTGGCCATTGACTGATACTACATGTAAGCCAACGTGGCCCCTTGGTCTAGCACAGTTCCTTTACAAACCTCCTCTGGGCAGTATCTTAGCATCTCCTGCCTATCTGCCATTTGGGCCCTTGGTCTGGCACAGTTCCTTTACAAACCTCCTCTGGGCAGTATCTTAGCATCTCCTGCCTATCTGCCATTTGGGCCCTTGGTCTGGCACAGTTCCTTACAAACCTCCTCTGGGCAGTATCCTAGCATCTCCTGCCTATCTGCCATTTGGCCCCTTGGTCTGGCACAGTTCCTTACAAACCTCCTCTGGGCAGTATCTTAGCATCTCCTGCTTCTCTGCCATTTGGGCCCTTGTTTGAATTGTAGATAACTGTACAATTCAATCAGTGGCGAATGTTCCAGGATCTTCTCTCACTATCTCTCTCTTTGTCGGTTAGACCACTACTCACCTGTCACCAGCTCTGTGACCCCCAACGAGAGAATAGTGTACCATGCGCTGGGGCTAACCTAACTAACCACGCTCTTAAAGAATTAAGATATATCTCTCCATTTGAGTATAGAATAGGGAGTAATTCTATAAATATTCTTCCTAGCTGAAATTGTATTCAATCCTATTTCTATTATTTTATTTAGCAATCTATTTTTACACCATGTTCGTTAAACGAGTACCTAACATTCATTATTATGTTTTAATTTGAATGAATCTTTGTCTTTATTCAGGTTTATAAAGACAAAAATAGTTTTTTCAAAAACCAAAATGTATAGGCCTAGGTATGAGTTCAACCATTTTCACGGAAGGAATTTATTTAGGGTGTAAGGATAAAATAACACTTTCTAAAAAGGTAACAGTGTCCACTGCTCCTTATAATTAACAAATCGACTTCAAGAATAATATTTGTGGAACTATTTTTGAGATAAGTTTTCCATTGACACTAATTAAAAGTGAAATTTGATTAATTAAATAAGTTTCTTATAGACATTCTATAAAATAGTATCAATCTTGTCACCATAGTATGCAAAATTTACTTTAGTGATGTTCCTAAGCTACTTCAATCAGGAGAGTAAGGTTTTGACTAAACAATCATATTTGTACATTGTTTCACATAGTTTGATATAAACAGTGGGAAAAAATGTATTGTACCTGATGGTTTACTAATTTTTAGCAAAGCTAATACCATATATAATAGTAAATTGTATTAACTTTTACAAAACATATTATAAGAAAAACATTTATTAATACGTAGGTAGACCAACTAAACCTAATTATATTGTTACCATGTATAAAAAATTCATCAAATATTAATTCAGTCAACGTTAATTTAAAGGTAAAAAAATTTATATAAATATAAAATACCAAGCAATGATTCTTAATAATGCTGGCAATATTTTTGGTGATGTTTAGCTTTTCATAAAATATTACATATTTTACACATACATTTTGTTAATCACAGCACGAGATGACAATTAACAATCATATGTACAAACAATCATCAGAGACTTTTTTTTATGCATAAAGCCTTTGTCTATACAATACACATAAAACCAATAATTTGAATAGATATTGATCTACATAACCACTTATAAAGAATTAAAGTGTTAGGATTATTTCATAAAACTGAAATATCACAATACTAAGACACAATAAAGGCAGAATTTTGTAATCAGAAATCTGTGTAGTATTACTTTACTTGGTATTAATAAATATTTGCACAATTTTTGTTTTCTTTTTTATGAATTTCTTAGTAAATTTTCAAGGCTATTCAAATATATTTTATTTGTAGTTAATTAAATAAAGTATTTGAGAATATAGTGTATATTATATCCATTATATCTATACATAAAAATATAGTATTTAATAAATTACCCCTAAAATAAAATTATTTCCAAATATAAATATTAAAATTGGGGAAAAACAAAACTACCAGTACTATTACTATTCAGATCTTAATCCATGCAATAATGAAACAAAATATAATATGAAGTATTGAATTATTTTTGTTTTGATTAATTCAATCATTTTATTTATAAATCCTAATTAATATAAATGTATCTAGCTTTTAGTGGGCTTATTTAGATAAAAGTAGTAAATAAATGATATTACAGTTGCACACCCAGAAATTTTCTTTTTAGTGGGGGGGGGGGAGGGAGCAAACCAATAAGGGGCGGAGTTTAGGGGGCATGGCTTCATAACCACCGGAGGCTAAGACAATGTATGAATATTAAATACCTCTAGATGTTATTTCAATTATTTTTATTGTAGTTTAAACTAGTGGTTTCAATCATTTAAGTTGCCTTAATTTAGATATAACGTGTCAAAGTTATTTTTGGCAGTACTTTTTCCAATTTGTAAATTTTGGGACACCTTTAACGTGTATAAATGCAGGATTATCATAATATTTTCTCCACAAACCTGGACATATTTACTGTTTTACTCGAAGAGGAGAATCGATGGTGGTGGAACCCTATTTGTTTAAGAGGGGGGGGGGGGGCGTTTAGAAAAATAAAAAAACGCTCACAGGGGGGGGCCAAAGAT
>CABFOV010004640.1:7961-24912 GCA_902141375.1 Timema poppense | reverse complement strand
GTGGTAGTTAGAAAAATAAAGAAACGATCTAGTGAGGAGTCCAAAGATCCTTTCCTGGAAAATGTTGCAAGAAAAAAATTATCTTCCAAAATAATATTTGGAGGGGTCTTTTCTTTAAAAATTTAAAAGATGTAGATAATTTTAGAAGCTTTTCGAAATAGTCCCTGTCCGGATTTTTTTTTTAAGAATTAGAAGTTATTCGAAGCAGTCTTAACACGGATTGTTTTTTAAACGGATGCTCCATGAACCTGAATATTTTTTTAAAAACTACATACCCCTGTAAACCATTTATTATGTTCGTAATCTTACAAATTTTTGAAATTTAGATGCGTTCACAAGATATTCGGAGTGGCCTTTTACTGACAGATTTTTGAAAATTAATTTTAGTTATATGGTGCACCACTGTGATAATATATTCTAAAATAAATACTTATTTTGATATACAGTTTTTTATGAGGCATAAGACATTTATTATGTCTTTGTAAATACAGCAAAATTCAGAATTCATTAACAATAATTTTTTAATTAATTAAACATACGTACTTGCCAAAATTATTTCTTAAATTATTCTCAATAGCATCCATAATTTTAATATAATATTAAAAAATGTCTTAAAAGTTATATAAATAAAAATGTTTTAACATATATGGATTTTAAATCTTTTTTTACATTACATTTCATTTTTGTTGTAATCTATTATCAGTTAGATATCCACTTTAACGGACCATCTATTTAAATTTGGCTATTAATTATACTAGTCAACAACCATTTTATATCTGACGTCAGCTTTTGTTAAAATGGACCTACTTGAGTTCAAATATGCTATTAAAAATTATATATTACCATTACTTTAAGTTTTAAATATACATTTCACTTCTACTTTGCATTTTAAATTATTTTACAGACCTACACTCTCTATTTCTCACCATACTGTCTTTGTATACATTAAAATATAGTTTACATAAAGCTTTAGTTCAGGATATAAAATGTGTTGGGTACTTGTAAGAATATGTTACATCAAAATTACTGTAAGGCTCATGTTGTCCAGAGTAAGCAGCGTTACATATAGCATGATAGTGACATTCCTGTGTATGTATGTAACTTTGCAATATGTTCTTAGTTTACTGAATAGTGATAGTTTGAATTAGTATTTATTAAAAACATAGTGTCTTTTAAAATGAGTGAATATTTAAATCATCCAGATAACTTTTGTTACATATATGGTAAGTCCCCACCAAAGGAAAATCAAATACTATTTCAAATGTTATTAAAAGGACCTGTATAGCTAATCTTGGCTGTAATCTTGGGGATCAAGAGAAGAACTTGGGCCCTTCATTACATTAGCTGAGTGGATGCACGGAAAGAGCCGTGTCTTTGCTCTTCTAAAGGCTTGGCATGAACCAAAGCATCACCGCATCGACAGCTATTTTTATTTGACCAATATATCAAGGTATTCAGGAAAAAACATGCACACCACCAACCATGACAATGTATATTCTGAACTCAAAATGTGCAACATGGTGAAATGTTGCCAATACCTAGCCCACCCTTCAATGCAACAAACATGCACACCACCAACCATGACAATGTATATTCTGCACTCAAAATGTGCAACATGGTGAAATGTTGCCAATACCTAGCCCACCCTTCAATGCAACAAACATGGAAAAATAAAGCTGTGAAGCAGATTAAACCTTAACTCCTAAAGAGTATAATCCTAAATCTGATGATAAAATTCCTCACCTCATTAAGCAATCAGGGCTTAATGATTTAGCTCGTGACTTGCGGATGTCAAAACAACAAGCATAGAGTTTTGGTTCTAAGCTTCACTAATGGAACCTTTTAACTCAAGGTACAATTTATTGTTTCAAATTTTTGTAAAAAGAAACAGGATACGGTCGGTAACTTTTGAAATGTATAATTCAAAGTGTTGGATTCCAACATAATTCTGAAGAGTGGTATATTTTCATAGATTATCCAAAGCTAGTCTGAATGCAGTATTGATACATAATGGAGTAAAGTGCCAACCACATCCCTTGCTCATGCTGTTGGAATTAAAGTAACATATTAATGAGAGTATGACTATGATGTTGGAAGGAATAAAGTATACAGAGCACATGTGGCGAGTTTTTAGTGATTTAAAAGTGGTTGCTCTGCTTCTTGTTCCACAAGGCGGCTTCACTTTGATTTCTTTGCCTCTGGGACACTTGAGCTACAAGAAGCCACACTTCCCTATTTTTAGGTAACAGAAAAGGATCTCAAGTACAGAAATTTGGTGCAAAATCTTTGAGAGAGTTGTGTTCTGGAAAATCCATTTTTCTGACTCCCACCTATAGTTTTTAACTGAAAATCTTGTTTCATTCATAGATTAACAAGATGAATGCTTTCATAAATATATTTTAACCATGGAACATCACTAGATACCCAGGAAGATGGCCTCCATTAATGATGAGATGCTTTTACTGGTCTCAGTCTGGATACGCTGACGAAGCACCACACAGACAAGTCCACAGCTACTTGTTTGCCAAAGTAACGGTGAGGAATTAATGCAAATTGAACCCTAAAAATAACTATAGGTACCGAATGTTTTTAAAACTGTATAAGCCAGTATTTTTATTGTTTGAATACACATTTTAATATAAGATAATGTCAACTGCCTTCAAAAGGCAGAGGTCTATTTTTGGTATATTCTTACTAAATTAGATAATGTGTATTTTTATGAATCTAATAAATATGATGTGATAGAAAATTTCTGCATATCAATATTGTTTATAATCACTAATTAACTTACCATTTAGATAGAAAAATGTATAATTGGTTGGGTAGTGATATTATTATTATTATTATGAGAAAGAGTATACTGAGAAAGTAGATCAAGGACAATAGAAGAGTAGTTGTAAAAAGATCACATTTTCTCTGTCCTGTAGAGGAGTACGTATTAATACCAATTTTATATAAACTTGAAAGTTACTGTTGAAATATTATTTGAATTATCGTTATTGTTTTAAAAAACATCTGTATGTATTATTTAAACAAAATTGTATAACACATTTTATAGAGTGATTGTTTTTTTAAAAACATTTTTTAGATTCTTTTATAAAAAATATAGCCCATTTAGACTTTCTAAGACACTAAATGAAGGTGTTATAGAGTTTTAAAGTTTCTTAGTAATTAATTATAATAATTTTTAAGAGGATTATAGAAACACAAAATATCAAAGGTAAAAGTTAAATTATTTGTTTGATCATAAAGTAATTTAATGTCTAATATTCCTAACCTCTTGTGGAGTTTAAAAAATATAAATTTCTAGTTATTTAAGTTTCACATTAAATATTTCTGACATTATTTAACAAATATGACAGCCCTACTGTGTGCCAATATAGAATTAAGTCCATAAGCAATATCTTTTAAGGTTGTTCAAGCTTATAAAATTAAATATTAATAATTATATCAAATAATCAAAGAACAATTCAATTTCCTTGAGCTATAAAAATTAAATTTTGAAATATTGCACACTATTTATTAAAATACATATTTCTTAAATACAATACCCAAACTTTTAACAAAATAGGGTACTCAATATAAGTTAGAATCATAACATAAGACTATCTTACAGAAACTTAACAGCACTTTAAAGTTATGATTTCTTTAAATAACTAATATCTTGATCTCCCAATAATGAGTTAATTTTCAGTCAACACATAGCATAATTATGCAATTTTTATTTTCAAAAACATGAATTTGAATACTCCACGTCTCAAATAAAACAATGTTACTTGAAACATTAAAAAAAAACCTAATTATTCACCATAGGGTGATTTCATAGTCCAAAGCAGTGGTATCCATACAGTCGCTCCCAACTGCCAAACCTAACTGCTGTATTATATGGCTCAAAATAATAACAAAGATTCATACAAAAGTAGCTTCCTAATGGCTTCCTCTTCAAAGAAGAAAGAAGAAAGATTACCAAAAAAAATAACTGTTCCTCCCCAGTAGTTTTCCTCTCCCCTTCCCCACCAATCCCCAAAAATAAAAAATACACATTTAAGGATATTCCTGATGGTGTTACTCGAAAAGGAAGAATTGTTTTTTAAAACTTTTAGTCTTATTTTGGGCCATTAGAATATTGTAGTGAGGTTTGGCTGTTGAAGATGAGGACATTTTGTGTAATAAAAATTTATATAAAATATAGTGTTCAAGGTACAAATGATTAACAGTGATATTTAAATTTAGCCAATTTTATCTATGTACATTAGTAACACATACACTATAACATGTATATCATACATGATCTAGGTGTTTAGCTAACAAATGTAGCTTTGGCTTAATTTTTAAACATGAAGTAGGCCTGAATCATATATTTATTATTTGGTTTATCATATGAAGTTCATTTATGAAAGTTAATATTAACCTTAATGAAAACATCGATGTTTGAAACTCAAGCAATGATTTAAAATCTTAAAGCAAAAATAATACACCTGACATAATATAGGAAACCAGAGTTTCAATACAGGGTCAATCAAATAAACATGACAAAACACAAAATATATACTCTGCTACACAAGAACATTTACTACGCTTTTTTAATTCTGATCCTCCTTTATTTGTAGAAGAATTTTTACTTTGTGTTTTATTACATTCTTTCCTTGCATTTCTTTTGCTGAACATTGTGTTACCATTCTTAGTGCAATTAGACTGTGTTGTAGATTCCCCTGAAGTCTTATCTGTTGTTGATGATCTTTGACTCAACATTATAAACTTCTCCTCGGGCTTTGATCTAGATGATCTCAATCGTGGGAGCATTTCTCTCAAATTATGAGTACTATTAGGGATATTCGCGTGATTAAGTATAAGAGCTAAGATAAATCTGGCATCCTCCTCATCTAAAAGTTGCATTGGCCCTGCAAAGAAGTCTTCAGAAGACATCAGTACATAGCGGACAGAGTAAAGAGCTATTCTTCCCAAAACTGTTCTGCGGTTCTCTGGAGACAACTTCAGCCTTTGTCTCTTACACTCGTGATCTGACCATCTTTCCAGCGCTTTGAACAACGTCACTTCTGACTTAAGGCCTAGAGTGTCTCTGTATGCAATTTGGGTCAATGTTTTTAAATCTAAATCCTCGATATTTTCTTGTTGAAATACCTTTTCTGCATGTATATCTATAAACTGTAGACAGTTGTGCAAAAGTGCATTATAGTAGTCTACATCAACCTGAACGTTACTTTCCGTGAAATGTTGTCCATATGATGTTGAAGAAAGCATATGATCATCGCATAGAGGGGGGGCAGAGGGCGTGCAGTTGCTGGCATACATGTTCACCACTTGATAAACGTCGATAACCGTGGCGGTATCGAGATGAAGATCCAGATACTCGATGCAAGTATGAACCAAACCATCACACATGTACTTGTTGGCAGCTTGGAGTGTCGACAGTGCTGTTGCTACGGACTGGAGGTGAACTTCCTCCCGGTACATATACCTGGACAGAGACTCATATTAAAAAATATGCAACAAATAAACTCGGTTACACCATATTTTATTAGCATGAGGTCAACCAATAAGACATTGGTCAGGTATTTAATTTGCGGTATTTCACACCTTGTTTAAGTTAAGTTAAGTTCTCCATCATAAAGTGTGCATGAGCAGATGTACGATGAAAAGGGATTTGCAGTCTGGAGTCATTAAATATTATATAATAGTTGAGTTGAAACTAATTCTACTTTTCTTGCCTTTAGCATAAAACTATAGAAATTAATTGTATAGCTGAACAAAATAATTACGGTAAAAAAAAGAGAAAAGTAGTTAATAATTTCAATTTCAATCTCCTTTATTATAGTGCTGGCCAACAGTCGTAGGACCTATAAGAGGCCAGCACTGAAAAGTACACAAGTACCTTACAATACATATATTTACACGAGAAAATAAGATAAACAAAAATGGCTAAATAATGTTATATAATGATTAATAGTTACAAAAAAGTAATTAATAATGATAATAATAAAAAATAGCAATCATAACAAAAAACTAAATAGTAAATCATACATATTTTAAAAGCAGTTTACAATATGCAAAAAATAAATCAGAGTACTGTAAATTTAAATATGATAGGCAGATAAATTATTGATACTATGACAGTTTCTTAAATAACTCTCTGAGCTTAGACTTTTATTTATGATAGAAGTTGAATTCAACAAATCTAGAATTGGCGCTATGAATACAACGATCTATAGGGCTTACCTTATAAGAACTATTGGAAAAAAATAATTTTGGACTACCAGAAGCCAGAGAAGGGATATGAACACCTACATGATCAAGGGCAAATTTACAAGAAATTTTGCTATTGAAAGTATTAAAAACAAAAAGGGCATCACATTTAATTCCACGCGAGAAGAGAGTTTGGAGCCCTAAGAGGTTTCGAATTCTGCCATAATAATAATAGACCCGGTTGGTAGATAATTTATCATAGAACGCAGCGACAAATTCTCTTTGAAAATTTTCCACTCTTAGAGAGTTGTAGAAGAGGGCTCTGTAGACTTACGCATGTTGTTGATCAAATATACAATATTTCAAACGGACCGTTTTACTTAAACAAACAAATTTACAAAATTTAGAACTAAACACTTCAATCTAGTAATGAAACAAATAGCCGAAACTATTTGTTAATGCATTTTAGGAGGATTACACCTCTTAGATATCATATTCTGAAAATTGAANTGATGGCTGCGTTGTCTGATGGCTGTGATCTTAGATAATCACATGTTTATAAGCTGACGACTTCCACGTCTATCTCAGACTCTGCCTTAAACTATGAGTGAAGAATGACCATGGGCACGGGACGAATCCTGGATAGCTCAGTGGTAAGAGCATTGGCGTACTAAGCCGAAGGTCCCGGGTTCGATTCCCGTGTCCAGGTGTCATTTTTCAATTTTCAGAATACTTCAATCTAGGTTTGGTATTTTTTTACAGAGCTACAGAATTTAGATTTTAGATTTTATTGGCACGTCTAAATGATATATTATCAACTATTTTCAAATAACATTGGTCTTATCGAGCTTTCTTTATACATGGAGTGTAGAGTTTTATCGATAGATGTCTCTGATGACATCTCCAACAAACTCAAAAGTATCAACTATTATTATAAGTGGTTTGTTGGGGTGGGGAAAGAAGGGAAGCGAGACCTTTTGTGAATAAGAGTAAAAGAATAGCCCAGTCTTTGTTCGACAGCGGGGGGGATGGGCTGGTGAGGGGTAGTGGTAGCAGCTATAGCAAAACACCATTTAAAGAACCTTTATCAACCATTAAAATAACAACTGAATTTAAATGTATGTATTTATACGACAAAGTACACTCCGTCGATATTGAAAGGTAGCAACTTATTGGCTCAGCCCGCGTGGTATGCTATACCTCCACACATTACGGCAAAATAGTTTGCACTGTTTATATAGCGTTTATAAATTAACTAAATTTGGTTTAAGTTAAGGTGGCAAGTTCGCACAAACAAACGCATTTAAATTATTATGATAGGCCAAACTTACATCCACATGTATTCATTTCTTAATCACTTTCATTCTGCGCCATCTAGCGAATAACATTAGTAATTATGAACTTTTCAATATTTTGTGATAGCACAGACAAATCCATATTTTAACTAATGTTATTATTATTGCTCATACAATAATTTAAATACGCTAGTGGGGTATGAATAATTAAAGTATTTGAAGGGTAAGTGTACCCGCATTTGTGTGGAGGGAGATTTGGAAATATCCATAGTTTAATAGACCAGTGTTCGAACTCCAACATCCTCAACCAACCATACCAGACGAGCTCCGCTTAGTTATTTGTACAGCTCACCAGACCTAAATAATATTGGTGATTGTCATTTTAAAAACTTTGTTGCTTCTGTTGTATGCTATAAATGTTTTAAATAAGATTTATTAATCACCCGCTCTTTGTCAATATAATAACGTTTAAGAAAATGTTATTACTATTATTATTTACAAAAATCCCTAGAATATGTTATTTGGGAATCCTTGGAGAATCAAAGACAAGCAGGAGATGGCAATATGCATGTGTTGTTAACATTGCCAGAATGAAATATAAAATAACTCAGAGTAGTAAACTTTAAGCTTTATTGATTACACATGTGTAGTTAATATAGCTTTAACAAAAAAAGGCTTATTTTGGATGTAGGATATGAGTAGAAAGGAGAAACAAGTATACTATTAATATTAGTATTTCCACCAGATTTATTGCCTAAATATTGGTTTATAAATTTTAACTAATATGGGTTTAAGGTAATTGTATTTATGCGATAAGAGAGGGTGTGTTTGAGTTTAGACGTTAAAACACAAACATAACAGTTAAAGACTATTTATTTACAATCATAAGCTACACAATTAACAGTTTTTTTAATATCGTGTGTGTGTTAATTCAACGTCACTTTGAGACAAATTACATTTATTCATAAATAATATTGAATATAATTATGAGGATCTTGAATTTATTTTAAATATCATCAATACCTTCATTCACGGTGGCTACATTTTGATGAAATAATGTATAACTGTACATATGTCCCTAAGTTAAATACATAGGGAAAAATCATGGCTGATATATATTATGATGGAATAATTTATAAAATATAAGTTCATAAATTAAATATCTAGGAAAAGTCACGGCGTCTATATAACTTTTACATAAATTCGTAAATTGTAATGCTTTAACTATCTAGAGAAGTGTGTTTATTAATTCCCCTAATACAATTAAAAAACAAATGAACCTATTTTATATTTCCGTCAAACATTAATATATTTTTTATAAAATTAAATAACTGTCTCAAATTAGGGTTTTGTAATGCCTCAGGGACTATAAATTGGTTTATTTAATAAATTTACTAACATAATAGTAGAAAATTAAATGAACATATTCTATATTTCCTACAAACCGTTAAAAGTATTTAAATATTGAGTTACTATCACACATAAGAAT
Organism: Timema poppense; assembly: GCA_902141375.1. NCBI lineage: Eukaryota > Metazoa > Arthropoda > Insecta > Phasmatodea > Timematidae > Timema > Timema poppense. The sequence continues at coordinate 15,924 of CABFOV010004640.1, read as the reverse complement.
ATTTTTTCATTATAGACCCCCAAATATTTTCTCCCTCTAATACACTACCTTTTCACCGCATGTGTTTCTTATTCAATTTTGACATTAATAATTTGATACGGTACCAATTAATGGTTCAACTAGATGTAAGTCTGTTCTAGCAATACATCAAGTTGTTAACACTTTCAATTATCTATGTTTTCAAATATATGTTTGTTAAACCTTCATTTTGAAAGTACTTAATCATAAAGACCACGAGAAAACTATTAAATCTGTTTAAATTGAGTTTTGTTATCTTAAAATGTATTTGAGATATTGATTGTCAAACTTTACTCCCTCCTGTGGTACTCGCTATAGAAACTATCAATCATTATATTAGTGTTTAATTCTGACATTCAAGCAACCAAATACACTCACCTTAGAAGTTTGTCGAACGCTCGATCATCCACATCATTGATAGTGATGACGTCTTCATTGGCGAATGTGCCTTGTAACATAGCCCTGAAGACAGGGTTGGCAGCGGCCAGGACATCCCTATGACCAGGGAACCGGAACAGTTCAGAGCTCAGACCGACCAGAAATATTACGTCACTGTCAGCCTCACTGTTGAATAGAGAGTCCCACCTGTAACCAAACAATACTTTATATCATCACACTAATCATGGGATTAGGGAGGGAAGTACAAGTTTTTCAAAACCCCCCGAAAATTTCCCAGGTTTTAAATATGAAGATTAATTATGGTCTTGTCTAAAACTTAAATTTTTTTATAGAGAAATTAACTTTTCAAAAATTTTCCAAAGAAGGAGCACTCCAAATAGCGCCTAGAGATCCATTTTGATGTCCACGTGGTTTAAAGCTCCCCTCTTGCAGTAGACTATACTGCTGATAATGGGGAGATCAAGGTTCGAATTTTGATAGGGTGTACACAGGGTGTTTTTTTTCCAAAATAGGTTTAAATTCTCCCTTAATCTGAACTCGGGTACACTTTCTATAAATAAACCTTCCTCGGCACTAAGAACTATTAGCATATTTAGTATATAAGCATATAGCCCGAATGAGTAGTAAGATGTAGCGTTAAAATAACTTTGAAGACGATTAATTTTCAAAAATATTCCAGGTTAATGTTACTTTAAACGGCTTCTAGAGACATCCGGTCTTAAAATAAATACCCGTAGGGAGCCACATCAAATAGATTTTATACACATGTAATATTTTTTTAAATCCAAGCGACGATCACTACAATAGTTTCTAGGTGTATTAAATTTTCAAAAATGTGTTGGGGAAAGACCCCTTCAAATAGAATTTAAAGGCATAACATTTTTTAAAAAAAATCCGATAAAGAACACACTAAATAGCTACCAAAGCAATCCAATTTCAAAAAGTGTCTCGGTGACAACCTCTTTAAATGGATTATAAGTAAATTTAATACAATCATTTTTAGTAAGCACGTTTTCAATATATTATATGAAAAGTTTTCTGGCAGCATGATTTCATAGATGTTCTTTAAAACGAGCCTTGGGACACCAGAGGCCGAGAGTTGTCTGAGTCCACTTAACAGATGCTCCCACATTGCGAGAGTGGGCTGGCACCGATAGTACGGTGGCTTAATGGCCGAAAAAGGTCGGACAGCCACGGGCGTGACCGCATGGAATGGTAGCTCAGCCTTGGTTTTCGGTGTGGATAGGGAAAGGTAGAACTGACATAATATCATTTCCTTGAGATCCTCTTTTTTCAAGAGAACGAAACCAATGAGGGCAAAAAAAAATCTGGAGGTAAACTAGTACCTCTTTCGGATCTACGGGCAGGGACTACTTCAGAAGGAGCAATCAATAAATAAATATAAAATAAAACTTTTCCTTTCGACATAGGTACATGGAATGATGTAAGGACGATAAAAAGGAATGGGAAATAGAAAATTTAAAATAGAAATGGAAAGTTGTGGTTTGAACATTGTGTGTTTAAGTGAAGTCCGGTGGAAAGATCAAAGTGAAGTAATGTATTGAAATCACACAATGTATTATTCAGGTGGAAATAGCGCAGAAAAAGGAGTGGTAATGGTGATGAAAAATGAAGTGGTGAAAAGTGTCACTAAAGTGTTGTGTCATAGTGATGGATTAATGTTTGTGAAATTAAACGCTGAACCAGTGAATATTTTGATAGTACAAGTACACAAGCCAACAACCAACTACGATTATGTTGAGGTTAAAGAAATATACGATGAAATTCAAGTGATTATATTTAACATGAAGGAAGAGGGAAAGTGAACAGCATCACTGGTGATTGGAACAGTGTGGTTGGAGAAGGACGGGAGAAAAAGATCATAGGGCCATATGGACTGAGGAAAAGAAACAATGGAGGGCATATTCTCATATAATTCTGCCAGCGGAGTGACATGGTGGTGACAAACACTTGGTTCAAGAAACGGAAGACAAAACTATAAGCATGGAAGAGCCCGGGTGACATCAGCAGGTACCAACTATACTAGGTAGTTATCAAACCGCGATTCAAGAATGGAGTGAAGGATGTGAAAAGAGATTTCCAGGAGCCGACATCGATTCAAACCACAGCCTGCTGGTGGCGTGCATTAAAACAAAGTTGAAAAATATCAGGGGCAAGTGGGACTTATAAAAATTAAGAAGTAAGAGTGACATTGTGAGAAATTCAAGAGAACAAAATTTAAGTGAGGTTGCAGAAGAGGGTATAGTGCGAAAGGGAAGTGGAATAGTGATAAGAATAGTTTTTTGAAGGTGCTAAATGACAATGTTGTAAAAGTGAAGAGGACTACACGAAAGCCCTGGGTGACAGCATATATCCTTTATAAAATGGAAGAAAGAAGGAACAGGAAAATATCAACAAAGAAAGATATATGATACCAAGCAATGAGTTAAGGAGAGAAACTGACAAAGTGAGGAAATACTAAGTGGAGAAGATATGCAATGAGATTATTGAAATGCAAATAAAATAAAGGTATGACCTTATGTACCAGAAAGAAAACGATCTGGGAGGGATTTAAAACAAAGGTGAGCGAACAATAGAAATAGGAGACCCTAAAGGTCAGATGGTAAAGGATCAGATAGAGGTTCTTACGATTCTGGATGTAGCATCCTATCATAATCCACAACGTTAAATTTCAAAACTGGGTACTAAATTACCTTCAATAATATCCCACCTAAACTTAGTATGATGTTCTAAACTTACCCAGCTCCATTTCACTGTGTACATCCCAAGCTGACTATCTCCATCGCCCCACAACCAGCTAACGCGGATGGGTGGACAAGACTGGATGCACGAGGGAACGGGCTGGGCCCACCCCGAGTGTTCGCTAAGGCTGCCAGGAAATATGAAGTATAGCATTTCTGGTACTAGATGGTTTCACATGCCAAGAATACTGTTCTTGGGCCTTCCAGGGCATTCTCGTTACATGTTCCCCTTTCACCACTACCCCCTCCCCGTTTTCTCGCTTTGTGTCTACCTTGTGTGTAACCCCCCATTTCCCCTTCTCTGAGCAAATGTTATCAAATAAATACTGCTAGGAGGTTGTGAAGAAATGCCATTCATTAGCTTTCAACGTGGACATTGGAGGAACCCTCGAATACTCGTAGTTCGTTCACGGTAGGAGTTTACCTCTGAAAGGCCTTTTTCCCTACCAGAAATCTATTATATAGTAGGGTATTGGTAGGAAAAAAGACCTTTCAGAGGTAAACTCCTACCGTGAATGAAGTATAGATGCCCACTGCGATTATTCGATCTACCTACGGGGAAATATTGCTTGAAAATAGCAAGATGACAACTAGTGCCACCCACTAGGAGCTATGTACGGTTCGCTGAAAGTAAACAACAAGATAGAAAAAAGGGAGGTGCAAGATAGCAGAGGTTGAGTGGAGCTTTGAAGTGAGGGAAGAAAAATTATTTTGGGCAGTCGAACGACGATGGATACGAGGTGAAGGCACGAATTATCTTTTGCTGGTCTTTGAGAATGTCCGAAGGAGGATTGACACGGCCACCATCGTGTGATTCTGACATGTAGAGCTATTTTCCAAGTGCATTTCGTAGCCTGGAATTTATTTTCTGGTGTTATTAATTTTTATATATATTATATATATTCTCTTGTGTGTTATCGAGTCTCGAAGAAGCCTCTTTCTTGGGGTCTTCCCACCCAGGGCTACGCGGATGGCTTTATTATCCGGTACCCAGACTCTTCGTCCTGAAGGATATGTAAGAGTTTTGGGCCTACTAAGATCCTGTGGGAAAAGTTCCGGACTCCCACAGTCCCACGGGCGGCCAGACCGGGGTCAAGCCCCGCGAGTTGCAATGGCAGTTCTATACGTACCTGTCATTTATTTATGTGAATTAATCTATGGACACAATTCACCCCTTCTGGGATCTTAAGGTTCATATCAGGCCCTAACTGGTTGGACTAACTACCAGCTTGGACACTCAACTTATGTAATTTTTGAGTGACCGCCCGGCTTACTTTGTCAGTAGAGCACGAGACTCTTAATCTTGGGGTCCAAGGTTCGTGCCTAAGCCTGTGCTCTCCTTGCATATATACTTTTGTTTGTGTTCATGAAGTCTGGATCTATATGATTTTGTTAAATCTATTAAGGAGTTATAGAGTTGATTTGAATCTTATGATATTGCTAAATCTATTAAGGAGTTATAGAGTTGAGTTGTAACTTATGAATTTGCTAATCCCATCAAGAAATTATAGAGTGGGTTGAAACTTATGATATTGTTAATCCTCTTAAGGAGTTATAGAGGTTAATTGACACTTATGATTTCGCTAATCCTATTAAGGAGTTATAGAATGTTTTGAAGCCTATAAAGTTTTGTTAATGCTTTTAATGTTACTCAACCCTGTTCAAGAGTTTGAAAGTCTAGTTGATGTTTTGGCCTATAGAGGTCACCGGATTTGGTTTTGGTCAATCCTTGAAATTATATTTAAGAGGGTTTCACCTTGGGGTTTATTTCACCTTAACTCACACTTGATTTTTTTTTAAATCTTTGATCAATCCTATGTAACTATAAATTTCCCTTATGCTATCCATGTTGTGTAACTTTATGACCACGCTCATACTTCTATTAAATCTTAAAGGAAAGCTCTGTATTCAAAGATTCATTTTCCGCAAACTCCAACCCACCCCCAACTCATCCTGTAGCCGGCCGGGCATTTGTACCGATATTTTGAGAGAATTATCGTTACAAGGTCGGAGGATAAATCAATCTTGGAAGGATATTAATCTTGAGCACGTCTTCGGTCCGAATAAATGTAAGAACTAAATTAAGTTTCAGCTTTTGTACATCCAAATTCGTTTTCGACCTAAATATTTTTAATATTCAGAATCCTTCCGACTTGGAGAAATTATAATAATAATTTCAGACAGTTAAAATATGTTTAATATTCAGAGTCCTTCTGGCAAGTAAAGGTATGTTATGTTTTGGAAGTCCTTTTGACTTGTGGATGGAGTTAATACTATTGCAAGGTAAATGCCGGAGATATTTTCTGTTGAATCAAATATTAATATCTTGTTTATAAATAATATATATATATATCTTGTTTATAAATAATACCTACATTTATCTTTATACTTTGTTTATAAATAAAACTTACATTTATCTATTTAACTCCTGATATTATGACTTCACTTTATTCCTATTTAACTAAGTATTTTACACTTCCCTGGAAATTTTCTTTGATTATTTTCTGGTTCATCCACTTATTTGTTCGCCTAGCGCAATAATGATGCATGGGTTGCTGGGAAACATGAGCAAATATATAAAAATAATATATTTGTTTTCAATATCCCATGTGCTCACTCTGCATTTATTCTCCCCTTATTTTATAACTTTATACTTTGTATGCCCGCCTTGGTCCTGTGGGACGAAAAAGGGGCTACAAATCCCGCGCCACTCTGCTATTGCAGAGTGAACCTTGTAAGAACATTATCCTGATATTATTTTGTTTCTGTTTCATGAACCCATCCTCTGCCATGGACTCCACCACCGGTACAAGCCGGATATTCCCAAGATCCAATATTTTCGGCCTCAAAGGCGAAGAACTTGAGTCGAAGCTTGACTTACAGGAAACACAGTACCCCCCTCTCCCACCACCACCGTAAGCCAGTTGCGAGCGCTTCTCTCACAACAAATTTGATAGTCCAGCGATCCTTATTTAGTTGAATCCGGCTCTGATACGGATCAAGTTCCCTAATATCGGTTAGAAGATAGCCAGCATGTATATATGAAAGAGAATAAGCATGAAAAGGGAGAACCAACCCCCCGAATTCTGAAAATTTGCTTCAAACTCCCCCCACCTCTAATATTCACTATAATGTGGTGAGGGAATGTTTAAAAGATATTGTAACGTGTGATGCTCAATCTAATTCGAGATTATTTCAGGTTTTTTTAACAGTTAATAGAGATAGCAAGCTAAAACTTGAAGGAGCTTCTGAGTTTTGGACATTATGCATGGGTAAGACGTCAGGTTTTTTTTAACTCACATAATATCTCAGGTTATTCAGTTAGGTCTCTCTTGGTCTGCGGTTAAAGATAGAGCTTTGGAATCCTTAGTAAATAGAAGCGAACGGGACAGACTTAGTAATGATTTTATACGCCGTTTTCAGCTACCCAACGAATCCTTTGGATCATATATTCTTGCTTTTTGGAAGCGGTGGATATTTTGAACTTGAACCTTTCTGAGGGGGAAGTTGTAGAGCTTATTTTGGAGAAATTTCCCTTCTTACGCGCAGGCATTTTGTTTTTGCTTATAAACCTAGCACCTTCTCAGAGTTATATAACTCAGCTTCGAATATTGAGGGGTCATTACAAGCTGATAAAGAATATTTAGAGGCCCATCCGGCTAGTAATTAGAGGAGATCTACTTCTGTGGTAAATTTACACCCCCTTTACCCAGCTTATCCAGATAGTTTAGACCCTCTCCTCAGGTTAGTCAGGGAATACCTTCTAACTTCCTGAGTAAGCAAAGTCTTCTCCCCGAGTTGTCTAAGGTTACATGTTTTCGCTGCCATCAACTTGGGCATTATCAGCGCCAGTGTCAGTCGGGAAACTTGTAGCGTGTGTTGTTAGTGGTGGTATCACTGCTCGTCAGAATAAAAAGAGTTAATCCCCCTTCCACCCGTTGTAAAAATGTCAATAGGTTTGTACTCTGGGTATGCTTTATTAGATACAGGGCCTTGTGGGTAATTTATAAGTGTTGAATTGCTTGAAAAACTTGAGAGAAATAATAATTATAAATTAGAAAATATCGAGCATAAGCGATTTGTAGTAAGTAATGGTAGCTTATTGGTTGTATATAAACAAGTTACATTATCCATAAAAATATGGGGTTTTTCTTAGAAGTGAGTAGGTGACCTGGTGGTCTAGGGGTAAGGTGTCAGACTTCTATGCTGGCGGCCGGGGTTCGATCCTCGGTCCCGGCAAAGATTTATCTGATTACCAAACCCTTCCTTCACCTCTGACAAGACATCTTGTTAATGTGAGGAATGCCAGGCCTCCACCGTGGTTCGGATTCCACGTTAAACTGTAGGTCCTTCATTTCATCTCACAATCACCCTACCATTACACATTAGTGTAAGTGCGTATAACCCGAACGGGTAGTAAGACGCGGTGCTAATAATAATAATCTTAGAAGAGAAATATGTTTTGTGTTCCTTCTAATTCTCTATGAGGTGATCTTAGGAAACAATTTCCTTTGACAGACGAGCGCTACATTGAATTTATTGCGTAGAGAGTTGTGTTTTGAATTATCCCCTAAAGTTAAAATCCCCTTGTGTAATATTCATATTAGTGCTTCTTTTATTTATCTTAATAACTGTGAGGAAGCTGTTCAAAATGTTATTATGAAGTTTACGGATGTTATTACTACGAAGTTAGGGAAATGTGATGCGTTGCCATACAAGATTGTTGTTGAAGACAATATCCCTGTTAAAGTGGGACCGTCTTCTTGTGCCCCCCCCCCCCCCCC
>CABFOV010004639.1:21199-39357 GCA_902141375.1 Timema poppense | reverse complement strand
TGTAGGGAGAGTTGAGTTAGGTCAGCACTAGAGAGAAAGAGGGGTGTGTTCCCATCTGGTCCTAACCTCTCTCTTCTTTCTATGGTACATTTCAAACCATTAGTACATTTTGAATGGTTCATTAGATTTCACAGTATATATTTTTATATATTAAGCAGTTATTGTAGGTGACCTGGCGGTCTAGGGGTAAGGTGTCAGACTTCTGTGCTGGCGGGTCCGGGGTTCAATCCTCGGTCCCGGCAAAGATTTATCTGATTACCCAAACCCTTCCTTCACCTCTGACAAGACATCTTGTGTACCGTGGTTCGGATTCCACGTTAAACTGTAGGTCCTCCATTTCATCTCACAATCACCCTACCATCACACATTAGCGTGAGTGGGTATAACCCGAACGGGTAGTAAGACACGGTGCTGCTAATAATAATAATAATAAAACAGTTATTATTTGAAGTGTTTGTGTATTTATTTCAGTTATTTTAAACATTTTCATGTCATCATTTATTTGTTCACTAAAACAAAATGCAAATATCCTTGGTCAAGAAATGATCACGAGGTTCCGGCTAGTCTGCCGCGATGTTGGTTATTTTGTGTTAGCACTATAGACTTAGTACTCTTAGACTGTGCACCAAATATGAGTCATGTTTAGTATATAATGCTGACTGTGTTCACAATATCCATCCAGACTTGTGCAGTCTAGTAGTAATAACTCTACATTCACCTTTTGGTGCCGTTATTGTTTCATAAGTTGGTACACGATTTATTTTCAAATAGAAGGAACCGTTAATAACTTTGCCAAACGACTAATTGCAATTATTAAAAAGATAAATATAATTGTTATTATGATCTACAATATTAATATTCACAGGGAGGAGGAATTTAATAAGATAACAGATCTATGACGCATGTTGGCGAAGATAGGGCCAAATTGTGGATAGAGGGTGTCATATAGTCAGCACAATGAGCCCTCCGGCCGGTTACTTCTTTACTCAGCGTTTGTCTTCACAAGGCCGAGTTGACCTCGTTACAGACCCCCCCACTGCTTCACAGATAGATCTGGGAGTGCCAGCGATCGAACCCAGGACTTCTGTATCTGTAGCCAGGAGCTGTGAGCTCAAAGGTGCTCTAGGAATACAACATACAGAAACTATAAATTAAATCTTTAACCTCCGTGCAAATTTGTTGAGCCCGTTTGGTTGGCCACTGTTGTCTTTGGAGTCCAACTACGTCAAGAGAATAGCAATGGATTAATGCTTTTCATTTCTAATTTTTGTCATTTTTAACAAACTATTTTCAATTTTTTTGTAAATATAAATATCTTTTTATTCATTGGTAACTTGCAAGAAGGATAATTTTGCAGTCCAGCACTTTTTTTTTTACAATGAAAGTTTTAAATTTCAATGAGACCTTCCTCGTAACTTAATTAAAAATTTTACCAACCACATAAACTATGTTTACCAGTAAATATTAATCAGTTGAAATAAAATTTTACTAAATATTCAATTTAAAACATATTTTACTCGAAATTATTTGTAATCACACAGTCAGCATTAGCACACTCCTAGACGGTACAGTTGACGTAGTGATGACAGCTCTGTTGAACCGGCGGTTTCTGTTGTCAGATCCTTGCCCTGGAGCTGGACCCAAACCTGTACCGCGTGGGACAGTCAAAGATCTTCTTCCGCGCGGGGGTGTTGGCCCACCTGGAGGAGGAGCGGGACTACAAGATCACAGACCTGATTGTCAACTTCCAGGCCTTCTGCCGCGGATACCTGGCCCGCAGGTGAAGCATGGCTACCTTAGTGACTCTGGGTGCTATAGGGTCAATACCTGGCCCGCAGGTGAAACATGGCTACCTTAGTGACTGTGGGTGCTATAGGGTCAATACCTGGCCCGCAGGTGAAACATGGCTACCTTAGTGACTCTGGGTGCTATAGGGTCAATACCTGGCCCGCAGGTGAAACATGGCTACCTTAGTGACTCTGGGTGCTATAGGGTCAATACCTGGCCCGCAGGTGAAACATGGCTACCTTAGTGACTCTGGGTGCTATAGGGTCAATACCTGGCCCGCAGGTGAAACATGGCTACCTTAGTGACTCTGGGTGCTATAGGGTCAATACCTGGCCCGCAGGTGAAACATGGCTACCTTAGTGACTCTGGGTGCTATAGGGTCAATACCTGGCCCGCAGGTGAAACATGGCTACCTTAGTGACTCTGGGTGCTATAGGGTCAATACCTGGCCCGCAGGTGAAACATGGCTACCTTAGTGACTCTGGGTGCTATAGGGTCAATACCTGGCCCGCAGGTGAAACATGGCTACCTTAGTGACTCTGGGTGCTATAGGGTCAATACCTGGCCCGCAGGTGAAACATGGCTACCTTAGTGACTCTGGGTGCTATAGGGTCAATACCTGGCCCGCAGGTGAAACATGGCTACCTTAGTGACTCTGGGTGCTATAGGGTCAATACCTGGCCCGCAGGTGAAACATGGCTACCTTAGTGACTCTGGGTGCTATAGGGTCAATACCTGGCCCGCAGGTGAAACATGGCTACCTTAGTGACTCTGGGTGCTATAGGGTCAATACCTGGCCCGCAGGTGAAACATGGCTACCTTAGTGACTCTGGGTGCTATAGGGTCAATACCTGGCCCGCAGGTGAAACATGGCTACCTTAGTGACTCTGGGTGCTATAGGGTCAATACCTGGCCCGCAGGTGAAACATGGCTACCTTAGTGACTCTGGGTGCTATAGGGTCAATACCTGGCCCGCAGGTGAAACATGGCTACCTTAGTGACTCTGGGTGCTATAGGGTCAATACCTGGCCCGCAGGTGAAACATGGCTACCTTAGTGACTCTGGGTGCTATAGGGTCAATACCTGGCCCGCAGGTGAAACATGGCTACCTTAGTGACTCTGGGTGCTATAGGGTCACTACTTGCCTGGTATGTTTTCTTTTCCCAAAAGGCTGGGAGCGTGTTCTGCTCTGTTTGGAGGAGGGGCACATATTACCAACCTTTGTGTATGTTAGCCTACACAGCCCGCACGTGACCTAGGTCACTAATCCCTTGAGCTGGGTCTCATTCCCTCGGAACTCGTCAAGGAGGAGGGAACAATGCAACACAACTTCCTAAAAGAGGAAACCAAAATCATGCACTGTCTGTTTACGTTCTAGATGTCCTCTCTTTCTGTTACACTTTCCTTTTTCTCACATCTGTGTTCTTGGTTTCCTCTTTGATACTCCCTTATGAACACAAGGGGAAATATAACTATAATAGAATCATCATCATCAGCCTGAGCCGGGTCAGTTTAGTAAATACCTCCATGTTCCTCCATCCTCCCACCATTCTTCCTCCTCTAATCTCTTCCATTCTTCCTGGCAGTCTAGAATATGAAATTCTCTCGGGTCCTCGAATCTCGAGCGTCCTTGAGGATTCAAAGGTTTTGAGGTCCCGGCCCTAGCTATAACGAGTCACATGTCTGCAGGAACTACCACAAGCGCACACAGCAGCTGAACGCTATCCGGATCATCCAGCGCAACTGCGCGGCGTACCTGAAGCTGCGCAACTGGCAGTGGTGGCGACTGTACACCAAGGTGAAACCCCTCCTAGAGGTCACCAAGCAGGAGGAGAAGTTGACCTTGAAGGAGGACGAACTCAAGCAGGTGATGTAACACAACTGGGACTGGCTGGTACTCTTAGAAAGTGCACATTACATCACTTGAGTATTATCTATTAGACCCTCAGTGACTAAAAAACAGGCTGCACTCGGTCTAAATCGAACCTAATTCTTACCATTTTCGACAAATTTATTTGAAAATATATGAAGCTTGATGCTACGATTGTAAAAATGTAACTTAGAGCTGAAATGGTAAATCCCTCCATAGCTAATTTTTATTTTTCACACGTGTTTTAGATACATTTTGTTGCCTGCTGTTGGTCACCACTTTCTCATAAGTTTGTAATGTTACGCTTGGCCGATGATCAAGATATAATTACAACACATTTTAAACGTTTGTTAATAAGATACGAGCATTAGAGAGACTCGAAGGGACGGGGGGGGGGGGTTATTTATTAATCTCCAAAGTGATTGCTGCCCACATCAAGGGGTGGGTGGTTTTCGAGCCACAACCCCACAGATGTAACGGCGGAACGAATATTTAAATGTGCGTGCTCCCACACCTGCAGGTGAAAGATAAGTTGGAGGCCCAGGAGCGTCAGGCGCAGGAGATAGATCGCCGCCTGGCGATGGCCGTGGAGGAGAAAACCACCCTCCAGGAGCAGCTCCAGGCCGAGTTGGAGTTGTGTGCAGAGGCGGAGGAGATGAGGGCCCGACTGGCGGCGCGCAAACAGGAGCTGGAGGACATCTTGCACGACATGGAGGCGCGCATCGAGGAGGAAGAGGAGCGCTCGAACACGCTCGCTGTTGAGAAGAAGAAGCTGCAGCTCAACATTCAGGTGAGTTGCACGTGCGACTGACGACAGAGACCGTTTGCGATCAATGTCACATTTAGAGCTAGAGTTCTATAGCGGCTTATCGCTGGTTCAGTCGTAACGTGATTGGATGACAAAACAAACAAACACCGGACTTAATTAATTTAATAACGACCACTTTGTGCCGACACCATTGCCCCTATAAACTTCAATAATAATGATGATGATAATGATATGTTTACTGCATTATAAAAATATAATTAACATTTAGTTGGTGACCTGGCGGTCTAGGGGGTAAGGTGTCGGACTTCTGTGCTGAGGGTCCGGGGTTCAATCCTCGGTCCTGGCACAGATTTATCTGATTACCAAACCCTTCCTTCACCTCTAACGAGACATCTTGTGAATGTGGGGAATGCCAGGCCTCCACCGTGGTTCGGATTCCACGTTAAACTGTAGGTCCTCCATTTCATCTCGCAATCACCTACCATTACACATTAGCGTAAGTGCGTATAACCCTAAAGGGTAGTAAGACGCGGTGCTAATAATAATAATAATAATATTTAGTTATTATTTTTAAATCTTAGATTTCTATTATATTAATAATTTTTTTCCAAAATTTAAATTAGTATTTGAGATTCAGAATTTAAAGGCAACAAAGGGATTTAGGATTCTGTTGGGTACAATCCAGTATTTGACCTAACTATGCTAGAAATACGGGGAAAAAGCACAAAGTGAATTGAGCGCATTGCACAACGTAGAATAGGAACAGTTGCTCTAAGTTTGTCATGTTGGTACCTCTACTATCTTCTCTATTACAGGACTTGGAGGAACAACTGGAGGAGGAGGAGGCGGCCCGGCAGAAGCTCCAGCTCGAGAAAGTTCAATGCGATGCCAAGATAAAGAAATTGGAGGAGGATCTCGCGCTCAGCGACGACACGAACCAGAAGGTACGAGACGTGTTGTTGAACGTTTGGCCGTTGATCTGTGTTGACGCGAGCGACACAGAGAGAGTACATGTGTGGCGCTGTGTTGACGCGAGCGATGGAGAGAGTACATGTGTGGCGCTGTGTTGCAGTTGTCCAAGGAGAAGAAGATCCTGGAGGAGAGGTCCGCGGACCTGTCCCAAGCGTTGGCCGAGGAGGAGGAAAAGGCCAAGCATCTGTTGAAGCTGAAGACCAAACACGAGACGACAATCGCGGACCTCGAGGAGCGGCTGATCCGAGATCAACAGGCGAGGCAGGAGGTAAGTGACGCGTCTGCAAGGGGTGCTCGACACGGCCTCTGTTCTCGTGTCCTTGCACCAATAAACAAGTGGAGCACGGGACAACCTTAACGACCAGATCCCAGAGCATTAATTTAACATTTAGCTGAATACACATACTTAAATATATATGATACAATTGCAGAGAAATGAAGCACAATTTTTTTTTGTAAAATCACACATTGACATTTACAGACACTTCATTGGCATTTACAGACACTTCATTGGCATTTACAGACACTTCATTGGCATTTACAGACACTTCATTGGCATTTACAGACATTTCATAGGCATTTACAGACACTTCATAGGCATTTACAGACACTTCATTGAATATTCGACGGCTGCCGGAGGGGCCTTGATGTTAAACTGGGTGTGTCGCTCTAGGTGGAGCGCAGCAAGCGCAAGCTGGAGACGGAGGTGAGTGACATGCGCGAGCAGCTGAGCGAGCGCAAGGCACAGGTGGAAGAGATCCAACTGCAGCTCGGCAAGAGGGAAGAGGAACTAGCCCAGGCGCTCATGAGGATAGACGAGGAGGGTGCGGGCAAGCAGCAGACCCACAAGGCGCTCAGGGAGCTGGAGTCTCAACTTTCCGAGGTACACTCCACGATCCTCACAAGCTTGATTAAATTAATACACATTCATTGATCACAAGAGATTTTATGGCCCTAACTTGTTTAATTTGAGGTGACCTGCTGGTCTAGGGGGTAAGGTGTCAGACTTCTGTGCTGGGGGTCAGGGGTTCAATCCTTGGTCCCGGCACAGATTTATCTGATTACCAAACCCTTCCTTCACCTCTGACAAGACATCTTTTGAATGTGGGGAATGCCAGGCNCGATGGAGGGTAGTCGGTAAGGCAAGGTTTCACGATGGAGGGTAGTCGGTAAGGCAAGGTTTCACGATGGAGGGTAGTCGGTAAGGCAAGGTTTCACGATGGAGGGTAGTCGGTAAGGCAAGGTTTCACGATGGAGGGTAGTCGGTAAGGCAAGGTTTCACGATGGAGGGTAGTCGGTAAGGCAAGGTTTCACGATGGAGGGTAGTCGGTAAGGCAAGGTTTCACGATGGAGGGTAGTCGGTAAGGCAAGGTTTCACGATGGAGGGTAGTCGGTAAGGCAAGGTTTCACGATGGAGGGTAGTCGGTAAGGCAAGGTTTCACGATGGAGGGTAGTCGGTAAGGCAAGGTTTCACGATGGAGGGTAGTCGGTAAGGCAAGGTTTCACGATGGAGGGTAGTCGGTAAGGCAAGGTTTCACGATGGAGGGTAGTCGGTAAGGCAAGGTTTCACGATGGAGGGTAGTCGGTAAGGCAAGGTTTCACGATGGAGGGTAGTCGGTAAGGCAAGGTTTCACGATGGAGGGTAGTCGGTAAGGCAAGGTTTCACGATGGAGGGTAGTCGGTAAGGCAAGGTTTCACGATGGAGGGTAGTCGGTAAGGCAAGGTTTCACGATGGAGGGTAGTCGGTAAGGCAAGGTTTCACGATGGAGGGTAGTCGGTAAGGCAAGGTTTCACGATGGAGGGTAGTCGGTAAGGCAAGGTTTCACGATGGAGGGTAGTCGGTAAGGCAAGGTTTCACGATGGAGGGTAGTCGGTAAGGCAAGGTTTCACGATGGAGGGTAGTCGGTAAGGCAAGGTTTCACGATGGAGGGTAGTCGGTAAGGCAAGGTTTCACGATGGAGGGTAGTCGGTAAGGCAAGGTTTCACGATGGAGGGTAGTCGGTAAGGCAAGGTTTCACGATGGAGGGTAGTCGGTAAGGCAAGGTTTCACGATGGAGGGTAGTCGGTAAGGCAAGGTTTCACGATGGAGGGTAGTCGGTAAGGCAAGGTTTCACGATGGAGGGTAGTCGGTAAGGCAAGGTTTCACGATGGAGGGTAGTCGGTAAGGCAAGGTTTCACGATGGAGGGTAGTCGGTAAGGCAAGGTTTCACGATGGAGGGTAGTCGGTAAGGCAAGGTTTCACGATGGAGGGTAGTCGGTAAGGCAAGGTTTCACGATGGAGGGTAGTCGGTAAGGCAAGGTTTCACGATGGAGGGTAGTCGGTAAGGCAAGGTTTCACGATGGAGGGTAGTCGGTAAGGCAAGGTTTCACGATGGAGGGTAGTCGGTAAGGCAAGGTTTCACGATGGAGGGTAGTCGGTAAGGCAAGGTTTCACGATGGAGGGTAGTCGGTAAGGCAAGGTTTCACGATGGAGGGTAGTCGGTAAGGCAAGGTTTCACGATGGAGGGTAGTCGGTAAGGCAAGGTTTCACGATGGAGGGTAGTCGGTAAGGCAAGGTTTCACGATGGAGGGTAGTCGGTAAGGCAAGGTTTCACGATGGAGGGTAGTCGGTAAGGCAAGGTTTCACGATGGAGGGTAGTCGGTAAGGCAAGGTTTCACGATGGAGGGTAGTCGGTAAGGCAAGGTTTCACGATGGAGGGTAGTCGGTAAGGCAAGGTTTCACGATGGAGGGTAGTCGGTAAGGCAAGGTTTCACGATGGAGGGTAGTCGGTAAGGCAAGGTTTCACGATGGAGGGTAGTCGGTAAGGCAAGGTTTCACGATGGAGGGTAGTCGGTAAGGCAAGGTTTCACGATGGAGGGTAGTCGGTAAGGCAAGGTTTCACGATGGAGGGTAGTCGGTAAGGCAAGGTTTCACGATGGAGGGTAGTCGGTAAGGCAAGGTTTCACGATGGAGGGTAGTCGGTAAGGCAAGGTTTCACGATGGAGGGTAGTCGGTAAGGCAAGGTTTCACGATGGAGGGTAGTCGGTAAGGCAAGGTTTCACGATGGAGGGTAGTCGGTAAGGCAAGGTTTCACGATGGAGGGTAGTCGGTAAGGCAAGGTTTCACGATGGAGGGTAGTCGGTAAGGCAAGGTTTCACGATGGAGGGTAGTCGGTAAGGCAAGGTTTCACGATGGAGGGTAGTCGGTAAGGCAAGGTTTCACGATGGAGGGTAGTCGGTAAGGCAAGGTTTCACGATGGAGGGTAGTCGGTAAGGCAAGGTTTCACGATGGAGGGTAGTCGGTAAGGCAAGGTTTCACGATGGAGGGTAGTCGGTAAGGCAAGGTTTCACGATGGAGGGTAGTCGGTAAGGCAAGGTTTCACGATGGAGGGTAGTCGGTAAGGCAAGGTTTCACGATGGAGGGTAGTCGGTAAGGCAAGGTTTCACGATGGAGGGTAGTTGGTAAGGCAAGGTTTCACGATGGAGGGTAGTCGGTAAGGCAAGGTCTCCTCGTCTGACCTCGACGTGTTGTTGCAGCTACAAGAGGACCTGGAGGCGGAGAAGGTGGCTCGAGCTAAAGCAGAGAAACAGAAGAGAGATCTGAACGAAGAACTGGAGGCTCTGAAGAACGAACTGCTGGACTCGCTGGACACGACGGCAGCCCAGCAAGAGCTCAGGACCAAGAGGGAACAGGAGTTGGCGACGCTGAAGAAACAACTGGAGGAGGAGTCCGTCTCGCACGAGTCCGGTCTGGCCGAGTTGAGACACAAGTACAGTCAGGAGCTGGCCGTCATCAACGACCAGATGGATGCTATCAAGAAGAACAAGGCGGTCATAGAGAAGTCGAAACAGCAGCTCGAGGCTGAGAACGCGGACCTCACAACCGAACTGCGCTCGGTCTCCGCAGGCCGCCAAGAATCGGAGCGTCGACGTAAACAGGCAGAGAGTCTTCTGGCCGAGGTTCAGGCCAAGATGGTGGAGGTCGAGCGTGCGCGCAGTGAACTGGCTGAGCGCGCTGGTAAGCTGCAGCAAGAAGCAGATGCGGTGTTGGCTCAGCTCGAGGAGGCCGAGCTGCGGGCCTCCGCTGCGGTGAAGAGCGCCGTCACGATGGAGTCCCAGCTCACTGAAATACAGGCTCAGCTGGAGGACGAGACGCATCAGAAGCTGGCCCTCAGCTCCAAGCTCCGCCAATTGGAGGGGGAGAAGGAGTCACTCCTGGAGCAGTTGGAGGAGGAGGAGGAGGCCAAGAAGAACCTGGACAAGCAGGTGGCAGCACTGACCCTCCAACTGGCGGACTCCAAGAAGAGGGCAGACGACGAGGCCGAGCAGGTGGCGATCCTTGATGAGAGCAGGAAGAAGATGACAAAGGTTAGTGTGACTAGCTTTTAGAAGTCGGGTACAGATTAATGAGAGGGCAGAGACCCCAGGATAGTAATGACCTCTGTGTTCCTGCCAGGACATCGAGGCCCTCCAGAGGCAAGTGGAGGAGCTCCAGGCGGCCAACGACAAGCTCGATAAGTCCAAGAAGAAGCTGCAGGCCGAACTGGAGGATAGCAACATTGACCTGGAGGCGCAGCGGGCCAAGGTCCTGGAGCTGGAGAAGAAACAAAGGAACTTCGACAAGGTGCTCTTGGAGGAGAAGGTGAGTGTCAGTGAACCAGACCAACTCTTGGAGGAGAAGGTGAGTGTCAGTGAACCAGAATAACTCTTGGAGGAGAAGGTGAGTTTCAGTGAACCAGAATAACTCTTGGAGGAGAAGGTGAGTGTCAATGAACCCGACCAACTCTTGGAGGAGAAGGTGAGTGTCAATGAACCAGACTAACTCTTAGAGGAGAAGGTGAGTGTCAGACTAGTTGAGACAATTAACCTGACTAACTCTTGGAGGAGAAGGTGAGTGTCAATGAACCAGACTAACTCTTGGAGGAGAAGGTGAGTGTCAATGAACCAGACTAACTCTTGGAGGAGAAGGTGAGTGTCAATGAACCCGACTCTCGGAATGTGTTGGAACTCGGGGCTGGTAGCGCCAGATATCGCCGCTGAAGGATTAACGTGGTTTAGAATCCACTCTCAGGAGGTCCTTGTTGCTAACGGTGTGCTGTGATTGGTTTGTAGGCCGTATCGGAGCAGATCGCCCTGGAGAGGGACGCGGCTGAGAAGGAGGCCCGGGAGAAGGAGACGAGAGTCCTGTCGTTGACCCGCGAGCTGGACGAGTTGACGGACAAAGTGGAGGAGTTGGAGCGAGGTCGCAGACAGCTCCAGGGCGAGTTGGACGACCTGGCTAACAGTCAGGGAACAGCCGACAAGAACGTGAGTATTTTGAAATGTAGGGTTCGGCCTCCTCCCCAGTTTTAACCCAAGACTGAATCTTGAGTGACACTGCCCCTACCCCTAGTAGGGCCCCCCAAGCAGGCCAGTAACGTAACATATTGATTTGATGGTGCCAAGTGGCTTGGTTTGTTTTTCACATCTCTGGATCTCAATTTGTTGTTTGACTCTAACTCTTGGTGTGTCTTGTTATGCGCCGGCCGCCCTCACCACTGGTTTAGGCAGAGGTAAGACACCAACCACCACCTTCTCTTACACTCAGTGGCCTTAATTACCGCTGACCACTCAGCAATTAGTGGGCCTGGACACTGGGCTCACGGGCCTGTTAGCTTGGCTCACTGTAACTGGACAATGGGCTCTCGGGCCTGTTAGCTTGGCTCACTGTAACTGGATACTGGGCTCACGGGCCTGTTAGCTTGGCTCACTGTAACTGGATACTGGGCTCACGGGCCTGTTAGCTTGGCTCACTGTAACTGGACACTGGGCTCACGGGCCTGTTAGCTTGGCTCACTGTAACTGGATACTGGGCTCACGGGCCAAGCACTCTATAAAATGGAGCTACATAGTTTTTAGAGTTAAGAGTTCGAGTTCGAGTACCGAGAGACGGTCTCAGAATATCCTCTTCTTGGTTGCCTCTCACTTTGTCCATGTCAGGCGTTCTAACCTTTGCCCTGACACACTCCAGGCTCTCTCGAGCTTAGTGGCTTGGCACTCTTGAGGGGGGGAAGTGATCCGGGAGTCGAACCCGCACAATCATCTTGTCGTGCTTGTTGCGTCAGGTCCATGAGCTGGAGAAGGCCAAGAGGGCCCTGGAGAGTCAACTGGCTGAGCAGAAGGCGCAGAATGAGGAGCTGGAGGATGAACTTCAGTTCACCGAGGACGCTAAGCTGCGTCTGGAGGTGAACATGCAGGCGCTGAGGGCTCAGTTTGACCGGGACTTGCAGGTGTGTACTGAATTACGTGTAACTACAATCACAGCCCTTGAGAGTTCAGTTTACACATGGCCGTAACTAAGTAACGTCACTTGTAAGCGAATAACAAAGTGCGCGGTGTGTGCAGGCGAAAGAGGAGCAAGCCGAGGAGAAGCGCAGAGGTCTGGTGAAGCAGCTGCGTGACGTTGAGGCTGACCTGGAGGACGAGCGTAAGCAGAGGGCTAGTGCGCTCTCTGTGCGCAAGAAGCTGGAAGCTGACCTTAAGGACATGGAGCAACAGCTCGAGATGCACGACAAGATCAAGGAGGATGCGCTTAAACAGCTCAAGAAACTGCAGGTACAACTTCACCCGAGAAATAGTCGGCTAATCCGACATCCTAGTTCAGTTGGTAGCGCATCAAGGGGCTTTCACAGTGATTGACGTCCTGGGGACAGGGTGTTGTGTCTATTATAGAACTAGCTATTTTAGTACATCGGCACTAAGCTCTGCCCTGATCTAGATTCATCAAGAGTTTCCTTTTGAGAGAGACTGGTTTGAATCCCGGTGAGACTTAGTGTGAGACTTAGTGTGAGACTTAGCAGACAGGACACTGACTGGAACTATTGCGCTAAGCACCTGTACAGGGGTAGTTGTATGGCGCTCTGGTGTATGTGTAGGCGCAAGCCAAGGACTCGGCCCGCGACGCAGAGGAGGCGCGCGTGGCACGCGACGAGCTGGCCGCGCAGGCCAAGGAGGCGGAGAGGAAGCTGAAGGTCCAAGAGGCAGAGTTGGTACAACTGGCGGAGGACCTGGCCAGCGCCGAGAGGGCCAGGAGGGCCGCCGAGGGGGAGAGGGACGAACTCCAGGAGGAGATCAACAGCAGCGCCAACAAGGGGACCCTCCTGCTGGACGACAAGAGGAGACTGGAGGCGCGGATAGCGACCTTGGAGGAGGAGCTGGAGGAGGAGCAGAACAACTCCGAGATCCTGATGGACCGGGCACGCAAGGGACTCATCAATGTGGAGCAGCTCACAGCCGGTACAGTGCACACCACTGGTTTAGCCAACATTTATAGCAACATAGTAAAATAAACCTTGTATGTTTTTCATGTTTTAAAAAAGATGTCGGGATTCCGGTTTTTCCTGATTTTGGTCATTAAATCCTAACTAGAGTTGGGTGTTCTCCACAATTTTCTGAATCTTGTAAAAAAGTATGAACCTTGACTCTCCAACATACACCCAACCTAACCTCTACCCCTCGCTCAGGCATTGCAACATCTACAAATACACCTCACCCTTTCACTCAACAAGATCTGACATATCCGCAGAACCGCTGGATAGAGCTGGATTCACTGTTCAACTACCCGTACAATGTATCCATTTATTAATGAAGAAGAAACTGATACACACTAATTAGAGGTTATGTGGTATAGAGCACTAGGCTAAATCATGGTTTAAATTAGGAGGGATGGCCAGCAGAACACTTACCTAGGTGATACTGGAGTATAAATTGCTTAGATATAACACTAAAAAACACAAACACATTTTTAAGGACAAGCTTTCACTGTCACAGACAGCTTCATCAGCCTGTAGCAGCACATGCCGAAACCCATAATCTGGACTTTAATAACTGTTACACAACCAAGGTGGTCAAATCCCTGAACAAAGCAATATGCTACCCTTCACAACTAAGGATATGGGAACTGGCCCATCAATATATCCTCAAATCCAGACAAGCCCCCGACCTCAACCTTAGATAATTCCTCTCCTTCCTACCAGCACACTTATTATTAGATTCAATATAACATTATTCATAGTGCTGCTATCTATACAGTGATGTCATAACTGAAAAACACTCAGCTGTGGACAGTCAACCTCACACTTCAACCAAGAGCATCAGTCTACTCTCCTGACCTGATGAAGCTGTCTGTGACAGTGAAAGCTTGTCCTGTGTTTTTTAGTGTTATATCTAAACAATCTGTACTCCAGTATCACCTAGGTAAGTGTGCTGGCTATCCCTCGTAATTTAAACCATACACACTAATTAGTAATTACTGGCACAACACATCAGGCCGCTATAGCTTAATGAACTATTGGTATGCACTGTAATGCATTTGTAAAAAAAACAACTTAATACGCTGAGGCTTGGTTTGTATAAGATCATCAGAACACAGAGCTCGTGTTGATGAGTGGGGCTCTAAAGGGCAAACAAATGAATATTATTAGACAACTAAGAGTATCGCTGCATTGTCCAGATACCGGAGGTCTGGAGCTAAGACTCTCAACGGTATCAAGGAACGGTGAGTCTCTAGTTCGGATCAAGAGTGCAGTACTCTGTTCCAGATCTGGCGGCGGAGCGCTCGACCACCCAGAAGCTGGAGACAGGTCGCATGCTGCTGGAGCGACAGAACAAAGAACTGAAGGCCAAGCTGACGGAACTGGAGACAGCCCAAAGGACCAAGACCAAGGCCACCATCTCGGCCCTGGAGTCCAAGTTGGCTAACCTGGAGGAACAACTGGAAGCAGAGGCCAAGTGAGTGTTGGCGACAGTTTAACGAAACAGTTGGTACCAATCAATGTTCACGATCAGGGAGGTTGGAGGTTTGATGTTATGGCCGTCGTTAAGTTCAAAGTGTTATGGAATTTTTCCAAGTTCTACTAAGAAAATAAAGCAAACGTGTTCTAAATCTCAAAACGATAAAATATATATATTTTATTTCTTAAGGCAATTTCAGTTCATTTTTATTTGCTGTAAAATATAAGTGTAATGTAATACAATCACTAGACTTTGAATAATAAACAAAGGTTCAAATATCCGCCGAAGCCAAACATGGGCTCGAATCGAATACGAAGTGTACCAAGATTCGCGAATTTTCGGAAGCTTCACACACCCTGTATTATAGCTTGTTCACTCGATACTCCGAGGAATCTTCGTTTCAACACTGACCCACTTAACTACCGGCTCAGTGACACTCCAGGGCGGAAATACTCCCTCTCTCTTGACCTTGAGGTTATTAGACACTGGTACAGTCCCAGCCCACTGTAGGAATCTGGTGGTTTAGCACACTGAGCATATAATAAGGGTGACCTGGCGGTCTAGGGGGATAAGGTGTTAGACTTCTATGCTGGCGGCCGGGGTTCAATCCTGGTTCCGGCACAGATTTATCTGATTACCAAACCCTTCCTTCACCTCTGACAAGACATCTTGTGAATGTGAGGAATGCCAGGCCTCCACCGTGGTTCGGATTCCACGTTAAACTGTAGGTCCTCCATTTCATCTCACAATNTAAGGTGTCAGACTTCTATGCTGGCGGCCGGGGTTCAATCCTCGGTCCCGGCAAAGATTTATCTGATTACCAAACCCTTCCTTCACCTCTGACAAGACATCTTGTGAATGTGAGGAATGCCAGGCCTCCACCGTGGTTCGGATTCCACGTTAAACTGTAGGTCCTCCATTTCATCTCACAATCACCCTACCATTACACATTAGCGTAAGTGCGTATAACCCGAACGGGTAGTAAGACGCGGTGATAATAATACTAATAATAATATAATAAGCGTACAGTTTTCAGAAGGACAAGTCTCCATATTTGGGTCACTATCGCTAATGTTAACGCACTAATCTGTAATGAGGGACCATGTTGTGTTCCAGGGAGAGGTTCGCACAACAGAAGATCAACAGGAAGCAGGACAAGAAGCTGAAGGAGCTGATGATGCAGTTGGAGGACGAGAGGAGGCACGCTGATCAGTACAAGGAGCAGGTCGAGAAGGTACATAGCGCCATCTCAGCGTATCTAGATGAGTGGGGACGTAGTTTGGTGGTGTCAAGTTGTGTGATGTGAGTGATTGTGCGCAGGTGAATGGGTGCGTGAAGGTACATAGCGTCATCTCAGCGTATCTAGATGAGTGGGGACGTAGTTTGGTGGTGTCAAGTTGTGTGATGTGAGTGATTGTGCGCAGGTGAACGGACGCGTGAAGGGACTGAAGCGCCAGCTGGACGAAGCGGAGGAGGAGATCAGTAGAGAGAAGGCCCAGAAGCGCAAGGCCCAGCGGGAGATGGAGGACATGTTGGAGAGCCAGGAGACGATGACCCGCGAGATCTCCAACCTCAAGAACAAGCTCAGGTACTGGCCCTGTGTTGTCCCGGACCTACCTTTAGTATTTTAAACTTCATTCTCATCGTTTGTTTGTTTGTTTGATGAAATTTAGTTTATGGAAGAGCTTAAAAATTAAAAACTCTTCATTATTCAGATGTGAGTTGCTATTTTGTTGACAATAATCGCCTTTTCCTTTTGAAAAGGCTAAAAACGATCACATTTACTAGTTATTTCGTCTTTCCTCGTCTCTCCTACATTCCCTGTCCTTGTTTCTGCTGCATGTGTGACAAATTACAACACTTCCTTACACTTGTACACCCCATAGCAGGTCTCTCAAAACACCTGTAGAACAACTCTCCCTGCTGTCCTCTTTACTCCGTACACCTCTACTAGGCCTTACCCTCTTCCTGGTCATTTCCATCACTTGACACTTTGCCATGATAGATATCATTCCTCTTGCTGAGCCTATCAACAACTGTTGACAGACAGAGCACGTTGAGTGTTAAAATACCCCCTGATGATAGATTGGACCAGTAGTACCTGCTGGAGCAAAGAGAGGGACTTATTACCTAGTGTTACTCATTTTATCTATAACTGTCTTGTCTCCTTGCAGTCTTTACAAACACAACACACACATCTTAGCCAGACACAGGCCTGGATCTGAATCCATGACTAGCATAGTTGAATATTAAATATGTTCTGGGGTCTGATTGCGGTGTTTTAAACCACTTTTAATCACCCTAATATCCATTGTTTTGTTGAACACTGGTATCTTGAGTGTCCTTGCTGTCGTGTGACCTTGTGGTGTGATCTGTGTCACTCAGGCGCGGGGGCTCGGGTCCGGGTATCGGACTCAGCGCCCGTCTCGGCGGTGGGACCAAGCGCGGCTCCATTCCTATGGGCGGGGAAGACTCTATGAACGCCGACGATTCGGTCGACGGGGAGGAGACACCCAATTGAACGCCTGGTCCGATCGTCTCGTTCTTCCTCGCGTGATGAGCACATGTGCCACAAAAATTGTGTAATTTTTTATGANTTTTTTTAGAATTTTATGAAATCATGTAAATTTTCTGTCTAGGCAGATCGTTTTTATATCGACAAATCACATAATTTTGTATGTATTATATATATATATTTATATATATGTTGTCTTTCAACCTGGAATTGGGGATAATATCCCAGAATCATTAGGTAAACAGGGGAAATGTTCCATTTGACTCTTGTCTAAGGAGCCATATTTGTTCGAATTACATTCCTTGTAACAAGAACTTGCTTCAGGCAGAAGTAACTTATGTTTGTACATTACGAACATACTCTGCCTAAAATACACTACCAAGGTCACTGGAACATACCAGTTGAAAAGCAGGAGCTCATTGTGATTATAAATCTTCTTACCGGTGGGCCCGCTTTTAACAAACATTTCACTAAAAATATACGGAGTATGTTTTGTGAGTTTTAGAATACATCTGTACAATATAATTGTAAAACCAGGATACCAAGCAGTCGCAACCACCCATTTTATATCTGAACTCGTCACAACCTTTTCATTTTGGAGACACTGATTGGTACCTGTGCTTTTGGTTAAAAGTGGTCCCATCTAATTATATTTAGAGATTTAGATGGACTGGCCTTCTTTTGACAAGTGGAGAAAATTTGTATAGTTTTTTTTTGCGCGTGTATTTTTAGGTAAAATAATAATAATATGTGGTGATTGGTTTGCAACGCTTGTGAGAAGTATATCCTATTTATAACAATGTGGAGACTTTTGTTTTTCTGTAGTGCCTAAATTACTTAGATACGACTAATACAAACCCGAGTACTTAGTTTGTTAATTTGTAATTTAAAGAATATTATAATATTTGAATTTATTATGTAGTTTTGTTCTTGGCACAGGTTAGTGTGTTAGTGTGCATGAATTGTTTTTGTAAGTTGTGAATGAGTGTATGTATGGAATGTACTTTTTTTAAAAAAAAATTTCAACAATGAGAGGGCCACTACTTGAACTTTGACCTTTCAAATGTCCAATAAACAAACAACTTTTACCGACTCTTTGCTTTCTGTTTTAAGAATACTAGGTGTTAGAAAACTGGCGCCAAGAAGCCGTGTCCAAACCGAGATTTTCAATATTTAATAATATGAATCGCTGCTTATTAATATATTGACTCCAAATCAAATTCCATGTTTTGGAAATTTTATTTTGAATTTAGAGACTGATTTGAATTTTTCAAATATTGAAATTTTATTTGGAAGAAGGTACAGGAGAGAGAGATAGAAACATTTAAAAGGGGACGAACACAAAATGGCTGTTACAGTGAAAAGAAGAACACGGTTCACACTTTACACTGCTGCCAATGGACAAAGAGGTAATGGCTGCCTCTAGAAGAAAATCGACCATCACCGCCCAATTCCCCGGCCTTGGTCTCATTCTATCAGAACTCATCAGGAGG
>CABFOV010004639.1:0-20786 GCA_902141375.1 Timema poppense | reverse complement strand
GGGGGGGGGAGATTTGTGACACAACTTCCTAAGAGAGGAAACCAAAACACTGAAGAGAGAAAAAGGGAAATAGAAACCATAACAGGATCTTGGCGGCCATATTGATGGTTTAGTAGCGGGTGAGGGCCTCTCGGAGAGTTTTATGCGTCCTCAAACTAAGAAAAGTGTATTCTATTGAGGCTCCCCGGGTGCTCCAACCGGGACAGGCGCTAGAGGCAGAGCGTGAGCCCCCCCCTCCTTGTTCAACTTCAATGGTGGTGGAACCTTATTTGTCTAGGGGAAGTAAATTAGCAGAAAAAGTTTTTAGAGGGCTGTTGACCCCAAGCCAAACCCTTCCCCGGCAAATGTTTGGAAATTGGATTCCTCTGGAACAGAAGTCTTTGACCTGTGGTAACATTTTTTGTGGCCCACCGTTTCATGAAATATATACGATTATTCCATGAGAATAAATGACAAATATTTTAAATAATCAACTAATAAAATAAAAATGTATTTTATAATAAAACAAACTATTGCCCAATCAATGGCTTGTAAATGTATGACAATACAGTGTACAGTGATAGTGATGTAAAGTAAGTGATAGTGATGGAAGACAACCCGAAAGGAGGTAGGTTAGGATTAGATAAGGACACACACACTTTTCTTTTCATATGAAAAGAGAATATTACTGAATATTTAAAACGTGTAAATGTGGGTGACCTGGCGGTCTAGGGGGGTAAGGTGTCAGACTTCTGTGGTGGCGGCCGGGGTTCAATCCTCGGTCCCGGCACAGATCTATCTGATTACCAAACCCTTCCTTCATCTCTGACAAGACATCTTGTGAATGTGGGGAATGCCAGGTCGGATCCCACGTTAAACTGTAAGTCCTCCATTTCATCTCACAATCACCCTACCATTACACATTAGCGTAAGTGCGTACAACCTGAACGGGTAGTAAGACGGGGTAATAATAATAATAATAATAATGTAAATGTGGAAGTGTAGGAAGAAATGGACAGAGAAGTGTTTGTTCCTATCTAGACCTAACCTAACTATCCTTCCAGGTTGGCTTCTTACACTATCACTTACATTATTGTACAGTGTTTCTACACTGTCTTATTATATAAATGATTTCTGTATTTTACCTGAAGAAAAGTATTATGTTTTAATACAAATGACAACTCTAGTAGTCGTGACAAATGACGCTACTCCCTGCTATGGAACAGAAAATATACTTGACGAGAAATCCTAATCCCTGGTGCGAGTATAAGAATGAGCTGATACAAATATGGCGGCCCACGAGAGACAAACTCTGGCCCTCGGACATAAAAGGTTGAGGACCCCTGAATGCTATTTTTCAGAATATCAGCCGCGGTGAAACCAATCCGGAGAGGGGGGGCAAGTTTATTCCACTAAGGGAAGGGGGACGCATTCTTTCCAAGGGCCCCGGGTTTTTACATTTAAAAAAACAATCTTTTGGTCGTGTTTGCAAAAGAAAAGCAATCTATGAAATTATTGTGTAATTGAACACTGAAATATTAATCGTATGATAATATACTTAGATTTAAATTGAGCTTGATTCACTGTCCTACTCTTGCCGAGTTTAAGTTCCCATCACTTGTAAACGAAAGGCAAGACTGGGCTGGAATATTGATGTGATTGTAACACGAGCCAGAAGTTGCTCACTCACAACTTGTGGGCTGTTCCTTATCATGGATGGTCATTTGATTAATCATCATTTATATTTGACTAAACTTGTTAATTTGGTTCTTGGGCTCACCACCACGGCACCAATAGTTCCCCTCGCACGGTGTGTGTGTGTCTGTACCTGGGGCACTTACTGGAACCGTCTGACGGGTTTTGTTCTGACTTATATCTAGTTATCATATGGTCATAGCTCTCGGAGGAATAGACATTTTCAATCTATCTCTAAAATTAAGGAAAGATCACTAACAAATAAGATTAGAAAATTTTAAATTTTCTAAAAATGAGAATTATCTATTATGTTGAAACTGTACATCCAAAGAATTTCATGTGGTTATCAAAATAACGTGTATGTTATTCTGAGAAAGATGATATTTTATTCCAAACAACAAGATACTCATAACGTGTGATTGTGGCTTTACATTATTATGTGTAATATTGACACAACCTTAGGTCAAGAAATGGTGGAAAAAACAATTCCTCCGTCACCTAAAGTTAGCGGGGGTTGTCTAAGTGTCGTAGGGGACATGACCAACATGTCCTGGTGAAGAGGGATCACAACTTAACCTAAATATGAGTTATCAGCTTTACATCTAACATAAAGTCCAACAAACAATAAATACAAGTATCAGATAAATATGACTATTTTATCTTAAAACTGTACAATTCACCAATCGGACCAGCTTGATATGATATTGTTCTCTGGTAATTGCTTGGTCTTCTCTTTTAGGAGGTTGCGTTGCTCAGTCCACACTTGCTCTCCGTTTCCACGAAACTAAACCCAGGATTTGCTTATTTTAACACCTTGTAATATGCGATGGTGGCTTCAACGAATAATTCAAACACTTTATTTATTCTGCACTTAAACTTTAAAACAAGAGATTCTATTTGATAACAAATCTTAGAACGTGAAAAAGAATGTGAGCTGATGGTTTGTTTTATTACATTAAATACTGAAAGTAGAGCTTTAAAGAAGTCGTTAGGATCGTTTTTTATCATACAAGTTTTGTAGCCACCTTGAGTTTTTTCAAGAGCACATTTAATTTAAAACATGGAGCGTTTCCAGTAGACGATTGGCGGACTTGTCACTAAACTTGCAAACCTGGTCTCTGGTGACATTCCGGTTGCCTGAAACAAGGGGTAAAGTGGTCAACTTGACTTTGGAAATGTTTAATATGTATCTATACAAGTTGCGGAAACATGAACCGTTGATTTAAACTTACCGAAGAAGCGGGGAAATTTAACTGCCCTTCATCCTCATAATCCTTGACGCTGCTGCCCTGGATAACATAACAAACATTTCATTTATAGATCTTCACACGCAAATAGCAATATTTACGCTGTAAGGGAGGAAGTTGTTTAATTTATTTCTGAAGAACGTTAAGAAACGAGCCCAAATGTTCAAGGCCTACCAAACAACTGGTCGACCTGGGACCCACATACTCTATACTATGACATGTTCTGATCACGCTATTGGGTAAGAAACCATCCTCTGCACACTAGACCAGAACAACATGAATCTGCACTCATTTATATTCTGATTGTTTGATGCGTACTCACAACATTTTAACAAACTGATATTTTCACAGTGAAATACTAAAGCAATATTTTTTATTAAATTGTGTAAATAAAAATTCAACCAGATATTTAGAGTGTTAACTAAATGTAGCACAGTTTTTTCTATTCCAAATAATGTTAAACCATGCGCCTATGACTGCTCAAGGTGACGTGTACCTGGCAGGGGTAGCTGGCACAAGGCGTTCTCCTCTCCTCTAGTTCCTGGTACACCCTGGTTTCTCTGGGATCAGGACTGTACCAATCCCTGTCCCCCGGTTGTAGCGAACCACGCTCCCAGGAGGTGGAGGGGTACACATGGGTGTCTATAAGCCGAGACATGTCGGACTCGTACGTAGAAACTGTGGCTTCCTTCGAGCGATTCTTCTCGGCTGTCCGCGAGATGTTAAAGTTCATAGGGGCATCCCCGAATACCTTCTTCAGATACTCGAGAGGGTCAAGTATCGTCTCGGAGAGGGGCAAGTGCTCGGGGAGGGTCTCCGGGGAACTGGGACTTGTAGTCTCGTGGCATTCACTCTGTCTTGTCTGTGTGGCGGTGGTTTGTTGAGGGTTTGTGTGGTTGCCTCTCTGGCTGGAGACTGGAGGATCCTTGCTGTGACTGGAGACTGGAGGATCCTTGCCGTGACTGGAGCCTGGAGGATCCTTGCTGTGACTGAAACACGGGTAGATGGAGACTGGAGGATCCTTGCTGTGACTGAATACACGAGTAGATGGAGACTGGAGGATCCTTGCTGTGACTGAAACACGAGTAGATGGAGACTGGAGGATCCTTGCTGTGACTGAAACGAGTAGATGACACTACTCCAAAGAAGGATAACTACTTCTCAACACATGTTCCAGGCTACGGTGATTGGAGGCGTGACTCTCGCAATAAGACTGGACTGCCCAAGACAAGGAGATCGAGGTTTTAATTGAGGTTGGTTTTTACTTCCCCCCATGCCAATGCTTGTACACTTCCTTATCCAAGCGTAATTAGTATACATGTGTATTACCCAAAGTGTAGTGAGACGCTGGAACAAAATAAATAAGTGTGCTTTAAAAAATACTTGATTTTAACAGTCTTTCCTATATTCCATTCACTATGATATTCGGTTGAATGTTACATTATGGGTCTGGGGCCTGGTTGTTAAGTTCATCCTGTATTTATAATCAGTTCTGCGGTAATAGAACTCTAAAACAAATTCTAGTTATGATGTTATGTTGACTCCTCTAATACCTGTTCATCCCTAACCGAAATGTAAACCATCGAGAATAATCCGATCTTGCAGTTCGGGACGTTCGTTACCTTTTAACAAATGTGTCCTGTAGCTTTCTGCGGACGCTCTGCAGGTGGTCTGAAACAAATATAAATACTAATATATACGTCTCCTTTATACACCAATACACATTTCTAGAAGCAGAGAATTGTCACATTTGATCAAGTGCACTCGAAAGTGTGAGTAGCGAGTGTCCTCAGTCACTCACAAACCACCAAGTTCTGCACGTGGTGGAAACAAGAGCTCTTGACCATGGTAGGGTCCAGGGTTTCAATGACCTTCGTTGTTAATTTGCGGAGAAACACAAATAGTACTGTGTTGATTAAAATAGATAATTAAAATTAAATATTTGTTTTAACACCACAAATGTTTCGAAGAGGATTGTCTTAGAGCTGAGGATGCATGAAATGGTTTTACAAAACAATATTTTATATTATTATTATTAGCACCGCGTCTTACTACCCGTTCGGGTTATACGCACTTACACTAATGTGTAATGGTAGGGTGATTGTGAGATGAAATGGAGGACCTACAGTTTAATGTGGGATCCGAACCACGGTGGAGACCTGGCATTCCCCACATTCACAAGTTGTCTTGTCAGAGGTGAAGGAAGGGTTTGGTAGTCAGATAAATCTGTGCCGGGACCGAGGATTGAACCCCGGCCGCCAGCACAGACGTCTGACACCTTACCCCTAGACCGCCAGGTCACCAATATTTTATAACACTTGTACAATTTTATTTCTTTTGAAGGTAATAATATTTTTAGGAATGAAATAAAACTAATTAATGACAAGTTATTCATTTAGTAATATGTTAATCAGAAACGAATATTGTGTGCGCATCATTTTCAAAGATTTGTCTTAAAGAGAAAATTGCTAGGCATTTATTGAAATATTTCTTAGGTTGGATAACGTCGTGCGCTACTCACTATATTTACACAACTCGCAGAGTCTCTTGGAGACTGCGCTGACGCTCTTCTCACAAGCGGCGCTGAACGCCTGATACCCCAGGTTGTGCGAGTCGTCCTCGTCAGAAGAACTGATTGTTGATAGGTTCAAGGTGCTCTTGTTAGGGGGTACCACTGATACCGGGGCGTAGGGGCCCCCATGCACCATGCGGGTGCTGCTAGCTTTGGGGGAAAAACTAGCAACAGAAACAACGGTTGAAGAAATGGTTGAGAAATTTTACCCAAAATGATTTACTATGAAAATGGCAAGTGTTAGTACTTGGAGCAGAAATACAAAGGTGTGACAACATACTACAGAATGTGGTTTTACAACTATTACTCTCATGTTTGAGCGCCGAGGCACTTAAAACACCCACACGAGGGTAAAATTTAGAGGAAATGTTTTAACATTTGCCTGGAAGGAGGTTTTATAAATCATTTAGGAGTAAACACACTTTCTACAACCAAATCTGATTTGAGCCTCAAGCTATACCCGATATCACCGCTGAAGAAACTGCACGTCTTATGGATTAGCACTTTATCTTTGCTCTCTCTCAGTTGGCTGTTGCTAAATCTCCTCTCTTTCAACTGTCGGAAGGGCAAGAAGGAGACTACCGGCAACATCGACGGCCCTGTTTCCCGATAGTAGCTGTGCAGTTCCCACAGTGATGATATCTAGTGTAGGCAATATTTACACCTTGGACTGATGCGAGGGAATAACTCTGGAATATTATATATTACTACCAGCCCGAGTATCGCACCCCAATCCTCACCAGAGCGGGCTGAGCTGGCGGGGCTCAACGAGGGCCTGGAGCGCGGGAGAGTCGACCGCCTCGCTCTCCGTCTGCCCATACAGTCTCGGCACCAGGGACCTCCTGAGACAGCACAATTGTTATGTTTGTCAACGTGTCAAAAAGTACTTGAAGAAGCACTGCTCGATAATGTCAATCGGTGAGTTACCATCTAATCTCAGGAGACAGGACGAAGTCGACTCAAAATTGAAACTAGTTGTACTAATACATCATCAACATAACAAATCTCAGACCTTGGTCTAGATCATTGAAGCGTTATACTCCAGACCTTCAATCGAGGTGGGAGGGGGGGNGGGGGGGGGGGGGGGGATATGACTGAAATAAATCATTGGTCTAAGAGGGGAACCAACTTTATAATAAACTCTACCACATTCCGTTCTATTCACAAGATGGTGGTTAATTTAGTTTATCACCTGCGGTGAAGTTGGTGAATTTGTTGTCAGAGAAATTAGTTCAAACCAAGGCCTGGTGCACAATTACCTCGACTCGGCCTTTCCGTTGTCCTGGGAGCTTCCGACAGACCTGCTTTGTTTATTTGCGAGGTCGATTATTCGATGCAGGTCGTTCTCGAGATAGGCCTGGCTCAGTTCGTTCAATGGCAAGGCTTGAACAGACGAATATAATACTCCATGAACATTGTGTCGCCATTTTGAACATCAGGGGGACCCTGGTTCCATCCTGTTTGTCCTCATGGCTGAGTGGTCAGGGAGACTCATAAATAAGAAAGGTCTATATTTCATAACCCTGCTATTAATTAAAGTTAGGTGCTAAGTAAAAAAATATAACGCCTGCAAGTGAGCTGTAAATCTATATAATATATTTTCACAAAATTATCTACAATGACCCTTATTTGTACCAAACAATCTGAAATAAGTTTTTATATGATTATTATTATTAGCACCGCGTCTTACTACCCGTTCGGGTTATACGCACTTACGCTAATGTGTAATGATAGGGTGATTGTGTGGTGGAGGCCTGGCATTCCCCACATTCACAAGATGTCTTGTCAGAGGTGAAGGAAGGGTTTGGTAATCAGATAAATCTTTACTGCGACCAAGGATTGAACCCCGGTCACCTGACACCTTACCCCCTAGACCGCCAGATCACCTGAAGTTTTTATAGAAATGACGTGAGGTCATGACAGCAATGTTGAATAATAGTTGTACATATTTATTAAATTTTCAGTGTTACGGATACAAACTTGCCGATACGATTGTAAAAATTATACTATTACATTAAAACAATATAAAGTGGTTTTTATCTCTTACCTCGATTCATGATTGACGAGTGTTGACCTCGCCTGAACAAACCAGTGACCACCTGCGTCAACAGAACACACATTTGATAAACATGAGTATTTTTTATTTTTAATGCACTCCAAATAATTAGAAAGTTTAAGTTATATCTTTAAATAAAGAAGGAATAGCCATTTAACTCTTTTATATTTTAAAGAGTACTAAAAGTTAAATGATTTTGCAGGCATTTTCTGTTAACTAATGTCTATCACTCTATTTTATTAACTTATCTGAAACATTTGCTTTTTTCAAAATTTGGCGACCTTTGCGTTTTTGGGAGTCAAACTAGGACACTATAAACACATCTTGAAAAATCTTGAGTTATATTCTCGTTTTATCGGTTATCTGAGAGATATGCAATGGGAAGCAGCTATAGCTTCTTGAACAACTAAATAAACGGCTCATAGAAATCTATTTTGGTGGATATGTTTAAAAACATCGATCATTAAAATGTTGGATTCCCACTTACCGGGTTGGATAACCTCCCCTTTGTGACCCAGTGTTTCCTCGGTGCATTGCCAGTTAGGTTCCGTATGGTCAAGGGGTGGTTCGACTAAAACAAATTACAAGGTAAGGGGTAGAAATCATCATCCCTTAAGATAAATACGATAATGGATTGTATGGGTATAATATGTTGTCCAATAACTTTATATTCAAAGTTTATATCAACACGTTATTTGCAGCACAGATATTAGTCGCTAATATGACTTACAAGCTAAACTAGCTCAGGGCCAGCCAACATGTTGAACTAACCTAAAGGTCGAGATTCAACTATTTTAACCAGAAGCCAAGTGCATTGTGGGTGGTTTTGTGTTCACTCTTAAAGTGTGGTTCCTAATAGTTACTCTCCTGACCTCTATTCGATTAGGGCCGGTGTTAATGACACACATGTGTGTAGTAACACATACAAAGTAAGCGCCCGGACAGGGATTGGAGGTTCTGGATAGCTCGGCGGGTGGAGTGCTTGGCGCGCAAGGCCGGACAAATCTCTGTTTGGGTGTTATCTCCCCCCTATATTTACACAACCACTCAATCAAAATGTCATGACCTGCTTCGGTGGCCACATGGTCTTAAGTCACTCTTTCCATAGACTGGATTGACGAGATCGGGGTTTTTGAGTACTGGTCGGTTGTTTTATCCTAAATAGTTTTATACTCTACCTCTCCACAAATGTGGATACACTTTTCTCTAAATTAAACCTTCCTCATCCATAATATAGTCAATTATTAGCCTACATATGCGTTGGATCCTGGCGCTAAAAATAAAATAAAAAATAATGTAATTTCAAAAGATTTGTTTGTTTTAGGTCTAATCAGTTTGAAATTATGTTTTTAGTCGACCATTACTTACTGATTCTTCTCTTCCAGAGGCAAACTTTTGGACAGCTTTCTCAAACTTGGACGTACGCTTTCGAAAGTTTGGCTTATTTGCTTTCTGAAAATAAATACGCTTACTTTTGAATCCCCAACAATAAACAATAAGTTCTTGATTAATAACAACATGTAAGCCGTATATTGTTGAATTACGAGTCTAGTCTTGTTGAGTGGATGTGAACCGTAGACTTGTCAGGAGAAACACAATAGCACGGTGAATGCGGTCGGAATGATATATTTAAGAAATGTTTGTGGAAAAACTCGTGTGGACAGTCAGTAGGGGATTAATAAGAGAAACATAAAGAGTTTTAATAATAAAAGAGCTTGTACAACTCGATGTATGGATGTTGTTGAAGCGAAGGGAGAATGCAAGGATAGGGAAGTGTGGATAAAGTTAACTAGGATGGATTAAGTACGGCGTTGTTTTTTGAGCTATATTCACAGTTTCTTGCCTACCTGGTAAGGAAACAGCGTAATTAGGTATGTATGTATTAAATTTATTAAAATGATACTTGTCTGAACAATGTTGAGGCGATTTTTTCATATCTAAATTTAGTATGACATGAGACTAAACAAATGAATGATAAAAATTGAACAAAATAGGCCTATATAACATTTAGATAACCTAAAAGTTTTCTACAGAGAATGCACACACTAACCGAAAAAACAACTTTCATAGAGGCTTTATATTATCTTAATTTAATTGGTTTAAATAACAAAAGCAATCCATTACAGAAAAAAATTACGCATAGCCCCATTTCACAATAAAGAATCAACATAAGCTGAACCAAATAAAATAAGCCACTTACTTCTATATTTTCTTCAGTAATCTTCCTGTGTATTTTTTTCCTAAACTTACAATATCTTTTTTCACGTGTTCGCTGTAAAGGTGAAACACTCATCCTGTTAATTCTTGTTGGAAAATAATTATAAACGTATGTTTAAAATAGGCGCCATGATTATTTACGCATCACAACAGTATTTTTCAATTAGCCAACATATTTTTAATATTTTACTTTTATGGAGTTGCTTATTGCCAAATCCTGCCACTAACAAGCAGCACTTAAAACAATATCACCTCTTAGCAAGGTCTAAGGTATGTGGGTCTAAAAACTATTTAATTCCACTGATCACACATTGAAGCCGTATAGCGCTAGTATCTCCGCATATTAGCACGCGTACAATTTAAATGTCGTTGAGAAAATTTACCTACTATGTTTAAATTTAATGGTTTTAGGTAGTATTGTGAATATTTATAATAGTTAAAATTATAAAGAAAGGAGTTAATTATTAAAATGAATATCCATAATAATTGACTGCTCGTGATTTTTAAAGAATTTAAATTTACTTTGTTATACAAAGAACATATTCTTTTTATTAAATTTATATTGGTTAAGTGTTGGGGTGGGGTGGGAAGGGATTTTAGGGGTGATCCATAAACCACATGACGCTGTTGGAGAGTGGGGTGGAGGTAGATATGGGTGATGAATAATTGACTGATTTTTTCGCCTATACCATATGATCACCACTACTCCCAGTAACTCGATCTCAAAAGTATCGGTGATTGAGATATCAGTGCTCGGAGATACTCCATAATCGTATCGGATGGCAACAGTTACTTGAGCTACGGAGCTAGTATTGCTTCTTCTAAACACTTGAGTAAATACGCGCTTCATGGCCCTTGTTATTCTTTTATTTTCTACTAGCAAATTGAGAATAGACCTTATGGCCTGGCATGCTTTACGTGTTATTTCTATTTAAAACACTTGATCTTGTAGAGCTCATTTTTCAAAAATGGTATCAGATTGCTACGTAAAAATGACTTTGATGGTTTAAATGTTTAATTCCCATACGTTGTCAATACAAAATATTTGTTGTTAAGAACAAAATCGAAAAGCTTGCTTACTAAGCAAATCACATTTCGGATTCTTTTTAAAAGTAGGCTACGAAAAAAATTCATGTATTATTTTTCGGTGATCCTATCCCCAAAATAGCAAAAATGATAAATTAAAATAAGTACAAAATAGAATATATATATATAAATAAACCTTAATATTTACTATGCGTTGGTGATCTTAATTATCCTATTGTTATGTACAAAATGATACGGAAAATGAATATAGTTTATTTGTAAATCACAATCTATAACTTTTAATCTCAAAAGTTCCAATGTAAGTACAATCTACCGTTTTCAACAGTAAGAATCTTAAAAACTAGTTTACAAACGTCTCCAAGCAACATAAAACAAATGCTTTCCAATGCCAACTTGAGTTCTGTCTCTAACACCTATAGTCTAATCTAAATTTTATTTGCTTCTAATATATGTATAGTTCATCTACTATTAAATGCACGGTATTTAAAATAAAATAACACTACAATTATATAATATATTATGAGCTGTATTCCCCAACAACATTTTCTAAACCAATCGCCATTATGTTATGTTCATTTTTAATATCACATACATTTTAATTGTAGTAAAACAGATCACTAAATAAATTACACATTTACAAGAGTTTATCATATTACGTCAAATTAGTTTTAATATTGGTATTCAATCTTAACATAATGTTTGTTAGACCACTAATTTTTCCAAATTACATAACATTTCACTATAAAATATTAAATAACATTTCCCCCCCTCTTTTTATCAACTGTATGAAACATCTTTAAACACATACTTTTGTATTGACTGTACATTAGTCAGGCAACATGAAACCTGAAGATTAGGTAGCTGTATGTCGATTGTCAATGTCAGTGCCGTCAGGAAGAGCTTATGTTAAACTTTTAAGTATTGAATTCCATTGCAAGCCGCCAAACACCCAAGTAATTAGTTTCATCCCAACCGATACTCATGGGACTATTCGAGTAAATACTAGATACCCAGTACTCTATACTCATAAATACTCGCCTACTCGGACAGCAGCTAAATACTAGCTTTGACCGTGGTTGGAAAGTGAAAAAATATCGGTCCATCAAGACACTGTGAATACAGGTCACAGTGAAAAATCACTGGTATAAATCACCGATATTTTAAAATCCCAGTCACTGTATTAACTGATATCGTAAAATAACTGTTTCGCCCATCTCTAGGTGGAAGAGAGGGTGCATCAGAGTGTTAAGTGACACAGATCTTATACGTACTAATGTTTAAAAAATATTATTTTCATGTTTTTACCGTTAATAAACATATTTATAAATAACTTCTGATTCTGAGATTCTAAGTTGTATTGAATGTGAGTTCCTCTCTTACTGATACAAAGACTTTCCTATGAAATAATGATATTTACTCTTGTGTGGACAGCTACACGGCACAGGAAGAGGGTTGGGTTGTAAGGTTGAGTGAAGGAGGGAGAAAAGTAAGAAAAGCCGTTGTGTGCTTTATGGATAACCCCTTATACACACTGTATTATTTAAATGGATAAACTATCATTATAGATAAACAGTATTAAAAGCTGAGGGCCTTGGGCAGCTATGTTACGACATATGAGGGAATTCGTGTTTGAATCCTAACGGGTAACACTCTCAATAATTTGTTTAAAGGAAAAATAATTTATACTTTATTTAATGTTTAGATAACTCTTAACTAGTACACAGAGGCACTACATGTTATAAATACCTTATAATACAAATATTGTTTTCCAGGGTAATCAGGACCGCTCTTTGAACTATATTTTTACACGACTGATGCCACTTATCGGTCGCTGACTCACGCCATCAAGTGGTTTTGAAATTTTATTTTAAAACTATACCACGGGATATTCAGTTTGTGCAGTTGGCTGTATTTTTGTAGCTATCTGAGAAGAGGATAATAATCCGTGAGTCTTGTTGTTGTGGTGTGTAAACATGACATTGTGACTGGTAAAGAAAGAGACTTTGAGACTGAGAGTGTTGTGATGAAAATTTCGAGAATCTTAAAAACAGTTTAAAAAATAAGTGATAGTGCTGTCATTAAATCCTTGTTTAAGCTGTTAAAACTCTAAAATATTGAAGTAATGAGCTTTTTCTCTACACATCAAATTAGTAAAAAAGTAACTCAGAAGTAAATAAGTGTGAGTAATTTCTTGGTTCTTGGAAGAAAATTAACATTTATTTTCCTCTCAAACGATTCTTATTGTCCTATTTATTTTGTAGTTAGTTGACCTTATCTTTGCTTCTGAACTGCTTGTTAACCATATTTTTAGGGAATTTTTTTCAAATAAATATTTTTAACTTATTGTTTTATGCACATTTGCGTACTAATAGAATACAGAATCTCAAGTTCAATCGGTTAAATGTTATTTGCTACTCTGATGCTGTTCAGGTATTAGACGCTTGGTAGAGAGCGCTCTGGGCGGCCGGTGTTGGTAGCTAGCCAATCAAGGAATGACGTCACTCTAACGTATCCGGACGGTGCGCCCCTCGCACAACCGGACCGAGCCACGAAGCTGACCACACCGATCTGGGTGTAGTTGGAACTCCTGTCACCCTGGGTGTAGTTGGTGGCTCTGTTCACCACGAGGGGCCCACCACTGTCACCCTGTGGAACCATTAATGACTTGTTTATAGAGCCAACAGAGCAATGTTTCAAATTGTCTCAATATTCCACAACTACTGTCAAGATAATCATAAGAGATATTATTGTGTTCCAATTTTGAATATTTAATAGTGACGTAGGAACGCGGTAAGGACAGTTTAGACCCAAAACAATATTTTTTTGCTGTCAAACTCTCCTTCCAACCGCACTCTTACAGTATTTACTTTCTAAAATCAGGAGGAATTTCAACTGATTCATTTTTAAGGGCACTATATCTCTAGGAAGCATAAAATGATGTTTTTCTGTACACGTAGATTCTTTAAACTCCAGCTGAAAGTGGAGGAGTGGGAGAGAGAAGAGGTGGCCCACGGCCCTCACCACTCACCCGGCAAGTGCTCCTCTGCTCAGTTCCTCTAGCACAGACAGTAGAGGAGATCACCACCCCTGGCACGTAGCTCTCAGAACACTCCGAGTTGGTCAGGATTGTTAGGTTGACGAAGTTCAGCTCGTCAGAGATGCTCGTTGCATCTGCAGGGGAAGCTATGTTAATAACGTCGAGCTAATTGTTGTTACATGACCATGTAATTATATTACGCCTGGTCCAGCCAAGTGCCTCAAGATCAAAATCACACATGATCGACTCACTGTCCAAGGTTCTTCCCCAGCCGCTGACCAGGGCTGTACGATTCTCGAAGGTCATGTTGACCTCTGAGGGGCTTGGCAGATTGACGGGGAAGATGAAAGCTGAAACGAGTAGTTAGATCAACATCACAGGCCTGTCGACCAGGACATTATCACATCAGAGTCTCTAGATGTCACCTGATTGACAGTTGTTTTATTGTCCGGTAGAGAGTACCGCTCTCCTCTATGAGGTCACACGTCGACCTATCACACACCTAGAAGAGGATCGTTTATTTCATCATAGCCACCTGTTCCCATATTGAGACAACACCTGGTTAGATCAGCCGGGACTATTCCAGAAGATGACTGATGATGAGGAAGCTCTCACCAGTTACGGTGTGACCTAGTTCTGTTAGGGGTCATCTCTTCCCAAACACTCACGTGAGGGAGGGACGCTGGTTGGAAGTTTGATCAGGGATATGTCATTGTTGAGGGTGGTGTCATTGTAGTCCTCGTGGACCAGGAACTGTCTGGAGGTGAAGGACTTCCTTCCCTCTTCATCGGCTCTCAGGTTCTGTGAACCCAGACGTACTGTCGCCGTCTCAGCACTGGAACAGAAACCTTGAAACTCTGACGAACATAGTCTGTGAACCATAACACCGTTCACCAGATGTCACTGTCAGAACCTTTCATCTTGACATGATATCCAGACAAGTGTGGAGTGCTCCTGTGTGTCCCTACCCCTGGGTGCAGTGAGCGGCGGTGAGCACCCACTCACTGGAGATGAGGGACCCCCCGCAGAATGACCTCTTGTCCAGGTAAAGGGCGGCCTGGTGAGGGAATTGACCCCGGTTTGCCTGTTGACCGTTGACGATCTTAGATGTCTGGTACTTGGAGAAAGGTCCTTCAAACAAATGAAGGTGAGATTGTTTGAAACTTGCCAATACAATAAACTTGCACGTTCCCGAATCTCCAACAAATGAAGATGAGATTGTTTGAAACTTGCCAGTACAATCAACTTGCACGTTCCCGAATCTCCTACAAATGAAGGCGAGATTGTTTGAAACTTGCCAATACAATCAACTGGCACGTTCCCGAATCTCCAACAAATGAAGGTGAGATTGTTTGAAACTTGCCAGTACAATCAACTTGCACGTTCCTGAATCTCCAACAAATGAAGGTGAGATTGTTTGAAACTTGCCAATACAATCAACTTGCACGTTCCCGAATCTCCAACAAATGAAGGCGAGATTGTTTGAAACTTGCCAATACAATCAACTGGCACGTTCCCGAATCTCCAACAAATGAAGGTGAGATTGTTTGAAACTTGCCAATACAATCAACTTGCACGTTTCTGAATCTCCAACAAATGAAGGTGAGATTGTTTGAAACTGGCCAATACAATCAACTTGCACGTTCCTGAATCTCCAACAAATCTCTTACGCTTTTGCATTTGTCAGACAGTTATCTGAAATTACGGAAACTGGACCAATCTCTGAGTTTCAGTACTTGTCTGCTTGAATAGAAACATAACGCCGGAGGAACTTGACGGCCATTCTAACTAGATGTCAGCTCTCTCCATTGTTTGACAGATCTCAGTAAGCCCAGCTCAATAGAATTAACGTGAAACATAAACGATTTCGTTCATATTCGACCACGTGAGCACCTCTGTGATATTGGAAAATACCTCTCTCTACACACATTGGACACATACCGTTAGCATCCAGGATCCTGATCAAGGCTGTGGGCTCACTGAGGACCAGTTCCACAACCTACAATACACAAGGACACATTTCACCCCACCTTGCATGTTTCAAGCAAAGATTTGTACCACTAATCGGTAATCTAAGTGAAATAAAACGATAAGTGGGTGTAATAAGCTCTTGACAAAGTGTTTGGATAACAATATTACCTGATATATTACAAGTGTCACAATAAATGCGCATGCCATTTCGATGATTATTTGATGGAAGTATTTAAAAGTTGTAACTCTCTCTGATTCCTTCGTGAAACCTACAGATATATTTCACTTGTCCAGTGATTTCCAAGATATTGATTTGTAGCTGAGCCAGGATAATTAGCAACTCTAATACTTTTATATTTTGTTGACTAGTTTTATACACTGCTCGGGTGTTGGGACCGATTGTCAGGTAATTAGGTTAATGGCCACGGCACCCGGCTTATCGAATATTGGTTCATCCTGTGAATTATTCATAACTTCACCCGCACGATACCAGGTGATACTAGCAGTCATATGGAGATAGGGCATGACCCGTGCGTGAGCTGGCTATGAATTCAGCGACTGATGTAGAGGAGACAGACGCATCGACATCAACATGGAACCAAGGGATGTTTTACCCATTCTGTCCTTATGTCTGTCTGTCTGTGTCCTGGGCAGTTAGAGGAGTTCAACCCAACTTGATATTTAGATGTTGTGTGGTCGTAGTCAAACGATAAATCTTATTTTAAATATAGTTCTACACGAAATAACTTAAACAAAATAATAGTTGTCACAAAGGGTAGATTTTATTTGTGGAACAAGTATAGAGTACACGTTTAGACAGAATGAGCCCAACAGGTCCTCGCTCTACTCCCGGAGAAAGGAGTCTAGAAGTTGGCAATGTGGATGCCGGTGTTGGCGCTGATCCAGCTGAGGAAGGACGTCACTCGGGCGTAACCGGAAGGAGCACCACTGGCACATCCGGCGCTGGAACCAAAACTGACGACTCCTATCTGCTGAGGGAATCCCCCATGGGAGACGACCAGTGGTCCACCACTGTCACCCTGGAACGTTAGACCACAATATTACTCAGCTGGTCTCTTGGAGATTAGAGGACATGTTCTTGATAACAGTACAACCACCTTGAGCTTATGTTATTGTTTAAATGAGCTTTAAGATTGTCATAAAGAGACCCTCAAACAGCCAGTATTACAACAGTAATCCCCTGGACACCCTCAGTCAGCCAGTATTACAACAGTACTCCCCTGGAGACCCTCAGTCAGCCAGTATTACAACAGTAATCCCCTGGACACCCTCAGTCAGCCAGTATTACAACAGCAATCCCCTGGACACCCTCAGCCAGTGTCCCGACACTACTCTCAGAAGGCTCTAAGTGCTCCTGAGCAAGATCGACTGTGCCTCACATTGCAAGTGCTCCTGCCGTTGGCTCCCAGAGAGCAGATGGTCGAGGTGACGATGACAGCGGTACCGTAAGTCCTGGCGCACACTGTGTTGGTTATGATGTTCAGGTTCACGAAGTTGAGGTTGGGGCTGATTCCAGAGGAGGCTGGAACAAATCAATAAGTCACTCTCAGCAACCTGTGATACCCCCACCCAATCCGCGAACGACAAAAGTATACTTTTATGGATTGGAGGGAGAAAAATAGTTTTTATGATCTTATAATAATCCCTTTGTAAAAATATTGCAATCCCCTCTTGGTTGTCGTATCATTCAAAAGTGTAACTGGCTGGGATAGAACTCAGGACCAATGACTCGAGGAACTATGACTGTAAGTAGATGAAGTCAAAGCAAGATATTGGTTCAGTCAAGGTCAACTCACTATCAGACACTCGACCCCATCCGGAAACGACCACAGCATCTCCGGCGAAGGTGTTGCTGGCCTGGGAGTGGCTTGGCAGGCGCACCAACTGGATGAAGGCTGGAATGTGAACATAACACTCCGGATGAGTATTAACAACTACTCAACTACTACTGTGTTCGGTACATCAGGTTGGGGTGCTGATCAAAATAACTACATTGGCCTGAACCGGGCAAGATTGCATTAAAAATAACTCGATAGCCAACTGAGACTCGACTATTCCTGATGGGAGAATGTTTGAATGGAGAAAGAGTTAATGTCTCGACAAGGTAGAAGTTAATCAACTGAGGGGCTGGCGAAGATACTGACCGTTGAGGGCGACTTCAGAGGGCAATCTGATGAGGGAGATGTCGTTGTTGAGGTTGGACGGGTTGTAGCTGGCGTGGT
The DNA here is from genome assembly GCA_902141375.1 of Timema poppense. NCBI lineage: Eukaryota > Metazoa > Arthropoda > Insecta > Phasmatodea > Timematidae > Timema > Timema poppense. The sequence goes on along the minus strand of CABFOV010004639.1, from coordinate 2,722 downwards.
TGACCAGGTTCCTGGTAGCAACGGTCACTTTACCGGCTTCCACAGCGTTCAAGTTCTGGGCGCCGAGGTGAACAGTCACGGTGTCGATCCTACAAGGACAAGCACATCAGATAAGATTATACATTGATACAACCAATAAACCTGATAAAGAGAATCTACCCCTTGAACTGATATCATTTGTAGGGAAATTGCAATTAATTTAATAATCGAGCAAAGCAATTCTGTGGGCTTATTAATGTTTGTGAATACCCACCTCAAGGTACAATGGGCAGCTGTCAGCACCCATGTGGTCGAAATGAGGGATCCTCCACAGAACGACCTCCCATCGAGGTAAAGGGCAGCCTGGTAGGGGAACTGACCCCGACTGGCCTGTTCACCGTTGGTGATCCTGGACCCCGGGTACTTAGGGGCACCCTCTTAAGAACAGAGCACAAGGTCAATCATGCACTATATCAGGAGCACAAAGTCATGAAGAGGTGTGAACTTTTACAAGGGTAAGTATATGTTCTAATAAAGCCCTGGAGTGAGGAACGGAATTAGAACAGTAGCTTGGCTCGTTGTTGCCCTGAGCTGGTCGCGTTTTGTCTTCTAATCGGATAATTTTATTCGGTTAGGGTTGGATTATTTGTCACTGAGATGGACGTCAGTGGTTGAGATAGAGAGGCTGCAATGAGTGTCTGATTTGAGGGGACTATTAGAACTAGGGGCACAAATATTATTTTGTACTCACTTGTTTGACAAGCGGATTAAGAAGTCCTTCCATACTAGTTTATTTACACAACATATTCTTTATACTTTAAAATACAAGGAACTGTGACTATTAATATGGTGAAAGTACAATATAGCTGATGATCTCTAGATGCCCATCTTACAAACGAGAATTAACTAATCTTAGTTCCCTTCTTGATATTCCTATCCTCCATATCACTCTGTTCTACATCTCGCGAGTGGAGTGACCAGGTTCGGAAATGAAGGCTACTTGATATCTTACCCAATTCTGGCATCGTCATGACCACCGGCTCCAGAGCCAGGAGTTCACTATCTCCCGAGGGAGCGGCCTGGAACAAGACAGGAGAGTTTTGACGTCAAACATATCCTGAACAATACAATCCGTGCAACGGAACACTAATCCCAAAACTCGCACCTCTCTCGAGATTAGACAGAATAATACATTAGTTTTTCTTCCACGCATGTTCTCAACTTGTCCAAACAAACCAGCTGAGGTACAAAATTAGAACAGATTCACACGCTCGACTAAATATGTGCCCTTCGTTAACCCTGGGAGGTAGAGAGCTGACCAGACATGGTTACACTATGACTCAACTCGACTAAATATGTGCCCTTCGTTAACCCTGGGAGGTAGAGAGCTGACCTGACATGGTTACACTATGACTCAACTGACTGGGCCATAGTGTAATCAAGTCAAGGTAAGAAGATTGATACTCTCCAGAGTCTGAGTGAAACTTAGTTCTAGCTTTCCTCACCAGAGCCGCGGCGACGAACAGACAAGACAGAAGAAGGACCCTCATGTTTCAGCAGACCACAAGTGTTCTATGAGGGGGCTCCTGTCCTGTATATGTACCCCAGACAGTGCGAATACGTCAGACAACTCGAGTGGTTCTTGAAGAGGGAGGCTATCAGATGACGAAGCAAAACACATTGTCTCGCGGACACAAAGGTGAGACCCGGTATCGGACTTTGATGGATCTCACGTCTCCCAAATTGTTAAAAATAGACGAGATAAGCGCGGATTAATTACAAAAACACCTGCTGCGGTTAGTACCCGTCTCAATTGCGAGCGGCGAGTTTGCAATCACATTAGCTGATAACACGAGTGTTCACCTATCATCATACATTATTATTATTATTGATTAAATGATAAGAACGGGTTCGTTCACTTGAAATATTGTAGGCTTTTTCAGGTAGCAGTTTAATTGTTTATGGATAAAAGTTAAATAAACTGCTCACAACGATAATTGAGCTTACGTTTAGCAAGAAGTGCTCAGTAATAAACTTCATGTCATGAAGTAAACAGAATTGGTGGAAATAATTGATACATTTTTGTAGATATTATATTTAATGTGACCAGGTTACAAATAGTTTGTAGTTACAAGTACTTTAAGGTGATTTAAATCAGAAGTTATATCTATGATTATAGTCTGGTTTAATTGGTAGAATTTAGTAAAATATCAAAGTGCACACAATAATGATAGACTTGACGCGCGCTTATAGACTAACTGGATATTCCCGCAGATGAAATGAGATCAAGTGTTTTAATAGCGCTCGCAAAACAAATACAAATTTATCTTTTCTGAAAGAAAGAACTGGAACGTACAATACACGTTTATAAGATTTTGATTCGATTTAACTTTATCGTGATGTCGAAAACGTTAATGAAGTTTGCTCTGAGCAGATTTTCGTTGGTCTGTATTATGCACGAAAGCACAGGTCGTGAATAGAAACGAATATACCTCCGCCCTTCCCCCGTTATTTTTGGACTTGCTTCGTCTACCATCAGAATAGAACCAATTAAACAAAAAACATATGCCTATGATAAATATTTTTTTTTGCCACCAATTCCATGTGGATCGAGGGCTGCTCGATCCCATGTGGCTCTAGGGCTGCTCAATCCCATGTGGCTCCAGGGCTGCTCAATCCCATGTAGCTCCAGGGCTGCTCAATCCCATGTGGATCCAGGGCTGCTCAATCCCATGTAGCTCCA
>CABFOV010004638.1:23841-42396 GCA_902141375.1 Timema poppense | reverse complement strand
ACACATCTTATACATGCAAAAAAAAAAAGTTTCCCTTTTTAATATAAAATTACATTTTTATTTGTTAACACTGGATATAAATTCATCTAATGTTAGCTTGGAAAAAGCTTATTTTTTTTAAATAAAAATACTATAAATGACTGTTGATTTCAGCCTCCGCCCAAGCGGCCGCCGAAACAGTGGACAGAAACGGAGGTTCAAGAGCTCACACAATTGTTTCACACGTACAAGGAGAGCAGAGGTGAGTTAGCAATATAATATATAAAACATTAAATAACATATAATAAATAATGTTTATCTTTAGTAGTTGCTAGGATCGTTTTAGAAAATATGTGATAAATGCATTAAACGGAAAAAAAATTGTAATTCACCAATAAAAAATAGTAAAAAAAGGTCAATTCGAGAAGGGTTTTAAAATGTCTGGGAAAGTCTAGCAGTTTTGTAATACAACTGTTGTAAACTACCCTTAGTTAGTTAATTAAACTACTTTCATTTGTTCGTATGTAAATTCATGTTATCTGCAACTTTTGATAGATATTATCAATACATTTAAATAAAGCTAAGGATTATATTTATAATCATCATGACGAACCAACTCCAGCCTGTGGCCAGGTCAGTTTAGTAAAATGCCTCCATCTCCCTTTATCCTTCCCAACATTCTTCTCCTCTCACTTGCACACTTGCTGTTATCTGCACCCGCCTCCCTTGCTTTCGTTTACCTCCAAACCTTTCCACCATCATCACTAACATTTTACCGCAATACTAATGTTGACCACAAAAGAAGTTTGTATTTTTTAAAAGTATTCTCTTCTTATAAAAACTGTACTATTTTGTCGTAATATCATCTGGTTCGTTAATATTTATCTTTTTGTACACATGTACTGATCTTTCACTACACATGTCAACATGTAGCTTACAGTAGAGTAGCATCCACAGTAGTCCGATGTCTAATGCCGAGATCACGATCATCTTAACTTTAACTTGATGTAATGATCACTTAAAGTTAACTTAACTTAAGAAAACAGATGTGTGTCCACGATTCACGTAACTTAACGTGACAACTCGAGCTAAACATCTTCATTCTCGAGTATGATCTGTGATGTGTACTATTTGTACAGTGATGATCTGTGAATGTTTACAGTTTTCAATTGATAGAATAAATATCTATTACTAAACCTTTTTGATAAATTTAGCTTTTATATTTAGTTAAATTATTTTGTTTCAATGTCTGATCGCTAGAACTGAAGCTAAAGAGTAGACCTTGGTCATAAAACCAACAAATGAATTACTAAACAGCCCTGTTGACGTCACTCGCATAATGATTGGTTGGCTAAATCACAGTTTATGGGTTGTACGCTGATATAATCAGTTGGAGGCCAGAGTAGGGTTGATCAGGGTTCAAAATCGCATCACTTGACAAGTGTTGTATTTGCAGACCCTGTGGGTGACATCTTGGTCAATCTGACCATCGTCCGACCGCGCAGCCAAGTGGTCAGCCAGCTGCTCGACTCGGGTCTGGTCCATGACAAGAAGGAACTGCGAAAGAAAAGATCGGGGAAGTCTAGCGGGGAAAGAGGTGAGACTTTTGCCTTTCTTGATTTATTTCTTAGTTAGAATATTCTTGATGAATAGGTTTTTTCCTAAATATTTATTCTAACTTTGGATTATAGTTCTAGGGCAACTGAACATATTCCCTGTCTATATTGGTGATTTAACTCATATTATTTAAAAAGCTCTAGCGATTTTAGTAAACTTTTTTAAATAAAATCTTAGGGGTAAACATCTTAAAAGTACAAACTAAACGTGTATATTTTATCTAGACTCCCAAACCCACCAAAATTATTTTTTTAAATTATTCTCCAGTAATTTCTGTTTTTTGGCGAGTTAGATTTTGTGTGAACTAAACCTCTTGTTTCCGTCAGACCCGGATTCATCACCGGGTGAAAGCGACAGTGACAGCGGAGCCTCAGGTTCAGACTCTGAGCGGGGCACTAGTCCCCCACCGAACACACGGCCGATGCCAAATCAACCGAAAGCTAGGGCCAAGTCCAACAAAAGGAGGCATGCTCCCAAGAAGGTTACATTGTTCTCCGCGGCGCAGGTGGCAACACTGCTGAAGGATGTCATCGAAGCAGGTAAGACGGACTATATTGATATCTGTCTAGTTTGTATCTAATGAGTGTATGGCCCTCATGTCCTCATACGTGTATCAAAATTTAGTAGTTTTTTTCCAGATGACTTGAAACCCACTCGTGGGAGTATGCTCTTGTCAGCAAATGAATGTGTACAAAGAGTATAAACACATTTTTTAAGTGTCTATACTAGATATATTCAACCTCAGTGGCCTTGGGGTAGGCTAAAGTGCTCTCCTCGAGATCCGATGTTCATGTGTTCAAACCCAACCGGGGTCGATGGATTTCTCTTGAGCGATTAAAATCTGTATCCTTCGGAGGGGAAATAAGACCGTCGGCCCCGTGTCGATTGTGGCATGTAAGAGAACCCTGTATGTGAGAATACCTATCCCGGCGAAATTGGTAGGCTCTTTCGCTCTCTCTCATAGAAATTCTTGTGTGCTGATATAATCATCCGGTTCAGAAAATGCTCGTTAAATACTCCAAACAAATAAGTATATAAAAATTGTATCCACAGGAGGGAACATATTTGACGAGGGGGGGTGGGGGGGGGATGTATCTCTTTGGGCCACGGTGAGTTATTAGAAATCAATTAAATCTGCATCAACAGTTTTGTTGGTACCATTGTAGGTATGAAAGAAGCCCTGGAATGGGTACAGAGCGCCCTAGCGGAAGAAGCTGACGACAGAGACGACGAACTCGCGGAAGAGGGGGTGCCTATGCTGCCTCTCACGGAAGGAACGATGAGCGCTATGGAAGACGCTACATTCCTCAGACTGCTGACAGCGCTCGGCCTGGCCAAGCCCTTCCAAGAGCAGGTACTGAAGTAGGGCCCTCAGTAAGTTCCTGATAGGAAGAGCCTATTTTAGTTCTTGTAGTTTAACACTTCTTTTTTCAGGCCTACAGTTTTCTGGTGCATGTTTAGGCCTCGCCCTTCAATCCTCCTCTCAATGTTTAATTTAATATGTATAGCTGTTTGGTGGCTTTCCCCCTTTGTGGATAGTCCACATGAAAATGTGACGTACATAGCAACCATGCTCACTAATCCTCACCTCCTGTCACAACTTGCAGGAGACGTACTGGCGCATACCGCCCTCTCTGTTGCCGCAGGATCTTCGCTCAAGAGCCCAAGTGATAACACATGCTCTGGAAGGACGCTTCACTGCTTTACAAGGTCAAGTTGTTTTTTTTTTTGACACCAACAATTGTTTTGAGTTTTAAGGATAAGGGTGTGAAACTCTGTTCCTCAAACCTCAGTTCGTAGCTCTCAAATCTCAATAAATGTTTAGCACTGAGGTGGCTAAATAATTTTATTATAATAATGGGACGTGATAATAAACTAATAAGTGTAAATATAATGAAGAAAGAGGGGGGGAAAGTCGAATGAATCCAATGCACAAAGGTGAAATCTTCTTCCTTTCTTCTGGACAAATAGAATAATATTTCAACAGTGTTGTCTTTATCAAACACAAAGAAGAAAGAAGACTGAGAGTACAAATAACACAAACACTGGATTACTCCATTTTGAATTAAAAGCAAATTCATCTTTGTGCATTGGATTCTTCCTACATTTTTCCTCTTTCCCTTGTTGGGCTTTCTTCATCAAATTTACTCTTAGTAGTTTATTTTTTTCTTTAGTTTCATCAATTTCCTTTACTATGAAATTATTTAACCATTGGGCCACCTCATTTTTAAACACTCTACACAAACAGTGAATTACTCAATTTTAAATTAAAATATTTTATATATATATATATATATATATATAAATAATAATAATAATAATAATAATACTAATACTCACTTTGTATTATGTGGTATAGAGCACTAGGCTAAATCATGGTTTAAAATAGGAGGGATAGCCAGCACACTTACCTTGGTGATACTGGAGTAGAAATTATTTAGATATAACACTAAAAAACATAAACACATTGTTAAGTACAAGCTTNCAGGTTATGTGGTATAGAGCACTAGGCTAAATCATGGTTTAAAATAGGAGGGATAGCCAGCACACTTACCTTGGTGATACTGGAGTAGAAATTATTTAGATATAACACTAAAAAACATAAACACATTGTTAAGTACAAGCTTTCACTGTCACAGACAGCTTCATCAGGTCAGGAGAGTAGACTGATTTCTTGGTTGAACTGTAAGGTTGACTGTCCACAGCTGACAGTCAGCTGTGGACAGTCAACCTTACAGTTCAACCAAGAAATCAGTCTACTCTCCTGACCTGATGAAGCTGTCTGTGACAGTGAAAGCTTGTACTTAACAATGTGTTTATGTTTTTTAGTGTTATATCTAAATAATTTCTACTCCAGTATCACCAAGGTAAGTGTGCTGGCTATCCCTCCTATTTTAAACCATCACTTTGTATTAGTATTTCTACTCTAAAATAAAAAAAAGATGTCACCTTTGTGTATTGGATTCTTCTCGCTTTTATCCTTTTTACTTACTTTTTTTTTATCAATTTTCATTATTATAAAAAATCCTAGTGAATGAAATTCTGGCGTTGAAAAGAAATGGCGAGATTCGGAATTGTGTCAATTATTTTTTCTTTTGTACCGGCAAATTATAAATGTACTCGACAAGACCTTTGTGTTTTGGGTGATCGAACATGGCCGTTTAGTTTAGATATTTACTGTACTATATATACTGTTTTGGGGGGCAAATTCATGAAAAAGGAATGAAATTGTAAATGTCGAGGAATCAGAATTGAGAATCGAAAAATCAAGGAATTTAGAGCAAATGTAGATGCATTTGTGTGGATGGAGAGAGTAAAATAATTTAAAAACCCTTAAGCACATCCAACCAGGACTAGAACCATGGTTTCCTCGTCACCAGAAGTCAGGTCTATTATGAGAGTGACACTTTAGGCCCTTTAACCACCAAAGCGGGTCATGTATTTCTCGGAGTCAAATTCCATCGATAATTTTGTTGGTAGAATATTTTAACATTGAGTGCATAATCAAGGATTCTTTTAAGTGGGTTGATTGTGTTACTGTCAGACACCTTACCTCGGTCAGTAGCGTGTCTCTCTCTTACTGAGCTGAGGGTCCCGAGTTCAATTCCTGGTATGGACAAAAAATATTCTTATTGGATAAATGTGGGTTTCCCCCCTTAAAACAGTGATGAATTAACGGCCGGGGGACTAGATGTTGTGTTTGTTCTAGATTTAAGTTGGTCTGTAAGTCGTGTGCTGATATAATCAACCTGTTCAGAAAGTTCACACTAAACACCTCAAATATTTTTTAATGACTTTATTACAAGTTAATATTTATTACTAAAATAAAAATGCTAAATGATATATTTTTATGTTGGTACAGATGATGCAACACAGAGGGACGGCAGGAGGGGAAGTGAGAGCTTGGATTCCAGCGGTGACGAGTTCAGTCGTCTCAAGAGATTCGTTCCTGGGTCTCCGGCATCGGATACTGTCTCTCCTGCTGGGGGCACATCGAGGGACCGCCATGACGTTACACAGAGGAATAAAACTGACCTTTCCGTCCGACCGACCACAAGCAATCCTAACATTACTACCAACATAACAAGCGTTTCAAAACACTCGTACTCGGATGATGCGGCGGACTCTTCTGTTCCTAAAAGTAAGAGACGTGGGTTGAACATTCCTGTACTATTTGATTCCGACGCTGAATCGGACGAAGAGGGAAGGGGGGATGAGTCTCAAAGGAACTTTGACCAAATCGCAAGCACTTCAAAAACTGCAAAGTCGAGTAGTATTGTTTCTACTTCTAAAAACAAGATGAGTTTGAAAAAGCCTACCCCGTTGGACTCTGACTCTGAACTAAGTGAAGCTACAAGTGTCCAAGGGCTAGAAGCGAGTGAAGGTGGACCGAAGCATAGCATAGACTTGCTATGGGACAGTTTGCTATCTGGGAAAAGTTCTTTCTCAAAAATGCCCAATAGCGGTGGTGCAAAGACACCCAGTAGTGCCGCATCTATAAAACCAAAACGGCACAGGATAATAAAAACTCCCGTGTTGGACTCTGATTCCGATGAAGAGTTTCCAGATGTTTCTAGAACATTTGATCAGAACAAGAAAGATACGGTAGCAGCAGATTGTTCCTCGAGAACCCAATCTAGAAAAGATGTCCTGAAATCGATTCTAGATTCTTCTTCCGACTCTGACTCCGAGTCAAATAGAAGTGGGGGAAAGTTTGGTAACAGTTTGTGGGACGAGTCGAATGGTGAGATGACTCGTCGCGCGGCTCACAAGAGAATTTTAGATTCCGATTCAGAGGATGAGATAAAAAATACAAAGAAATTGCATCCGATACGTGATGACGACTAAATACTTGTTTGTGTTGGGGTTTTTGTTTTTTTGCTAATATCTATCCTGGCCACTATTAATAACTTTTACTCTTCTCCTCAACTACAATCGGATCTCCGACCACAAAAAATAAACATGACTTTCACAATGTTCACGGAAGTAAAAACCGATCGATAACTTTTAGTCGAGGGACATAGCAAGCACTTCCACAAAGTAATGTGCGGGAATTTACTAGAAACGAAAATGAAGTTGGGGTAGTTGAATAACAGGAAGGGGGGAGGGGAGGGGTACAAGGAAATTGCTTAGTAAGAGGCCCATGGAAAATTCTCGCTATATCTATGTCCCAGATATAATTAAGTCTGCCGGCCCATTATTAAGACCCAGGATACTGTTAGGTTAAATATGATATTAACTTTTTTTGGGATGTCATAATCGATTCCTCGATATCCACAAGTCTTAACTCTCACTTTCTAGAAGATGAAAGTTCTGGTGTCGAAACAAAACGGCAACATTTAGAATTGGAATTGTACTCAATATGAACTTTGTGTACCAGAGAGCGTAGCGCAAATAAAATATGGCTGATTTGTTTATTAACTTTTTTTATGTATACATTTTAGCTGGGTTTTTTCCAGAAAATGCATTATAGTAAGTTGTATAAATAAATTAAAAAAATAATGTGAATTCAAATGCATGGGAAAGATTGGTATTGTAAATATTGCGGGATTATAATAATGAAGGTTCTAAAGCGAGAAAAGCAGGAATGGTAACATTTATCATTAGTTTACATGTGGACCAAAAATATAACTAAAATATCACCTGTTATAAACTTCAACAGCAAATAAAATCATATCATTAAACATTTGATTAGAGGCCATCCATAAAAAAATGTAACGCTGTTAAGAGGGGGGGAGGTACGTAACACAGATCACATACTCACATTCTAATGTTGAAAAAAATAGTATAATTGTTGGTAAACAAACTGTACTTATATTAACTTGTGATTCCGAGTTGTAAGTCCGAATCCCTCTTTAAGTGTCACAAAAACACAGGGGGGAAGGGTCAGGCTAAATGTCTATCTACTTGATGTAACATTAGGGGTAGAGCGGGTAAAAAAAGAGTAAAGTGGTTTATAGATGACCCCTTTATAATTGTTTATTTAAAATATGTCATCCTCTTTTATTATGTAATTTAGTATATTTACTGTTATATTGAAAGTATACTTGTAGGCAGTGCTGGATTGACAGGAGAACTCAAAAGGCTATATAGCCCAGGGTGACAAATTTTGTAAAAAAAATAATAAAAAAAGTTGATATTGTTAATATTATCTATCTCTTTGTTGTTCTACAAACAAAACTGTTGTATAAACATATAGGCCCACTCTGAGATGAGTGCAGCAGCTTTCACTGTTCTGAATTTTAAATGCCGTCCCGAAACTAATTATATGTGTGTTGAATTGAAAATAATTTCCCTGGTGGATGTGGAGGCCTTGCCATTCTATTCATCTTTCAATGTTTACTAAATACAGCCATTTTTATTCTTATAAATACTTAATAAAACCAAGGGAAGTTGAGACTGTCACTAACTTATATCGACGCGCTGCATGGCCTAAGCCGTCACTCGCAGCAGACCAGACTGTCAAAGATAGGTAGATCGGGGTTTTAATCCCAGACGGTTGTACTGAGGGTGGTTTCCCACTCTCCATCCACGCAAATATGGGTACACTGCCTCTAAATTCAACCTTCCTTATCTTTAACTTATTAGTACAATTGTAATATATTTGTAATAAGGTACAGAAGAGGTGGATAGAAACATATAATAGTAACGAACACAATACGGCCTTTACAATGAAAAGAAGAACACGATTCACACTTTACACTGCTGCCACTGTACAAAGAGGTAATGGTTTGACTCTTGAAGAAAACTGATTGCTACCGCCCAATCCCCCAACCTAGGTTTCATTCTATCGTTTCCTCTTTTAGGAAGTTTCACACTTCACCCTAATGAGTTTCGATAAAACGAAACCTAGGTTGGGGGGTTGGGCAGCAACGATAGATTTTATTCAAGAGGAAGCCATTACCTCTTTGCCCAGTGGCAGCAGTGTAAATTGTGAACTGTGTTCATTGTATTCATTACGTTTATGTTTTCGATCCACCTTTCCTGTACCTTCCAAATATAATACAATCACCTCATAAAGCGAAAAGAGGTTTTTCTTATTAATATATAGTTACATAAGTAGTACATATGCGTATAACCTCTAGTAGTTAATAGTAGTTAGTAAGACGCGATGCTAAAAAATAAACTTGTATTGGTTTTATTTTGATAATGGATTGTAGAGGATGTTTATGTTGTTAACACTGATGGTTTAATTGCCCTCTGCTCCTAAACAAGTACAGCACAGTGTTTTCTTATGAAGGAAGACCCATCGGGGGTCGCTGCCGGGTAAGGGGGGCAGGAACACACTTTATCATGGCAAGGGATGAAAAGAGAAGTTCTGCACCGTGAGCAGTTTGTCCAGATACTGTTTCACGGGTATCGCCAAATAGATCGCGGGGTAGCAATAGCTGACACCAGTCGACATCAAGGTAGGTACCGGGGACTTGCCCCCGATCACTTTCCTGCAAGGCGTGGGGAGGGGAGTGATGAATATAGGACATGCGGGGTACAAGGAGTCTGGACCGTACAGTGTTGATAACACACAGACATACAGCCCCGGGTTCTGGCTCGAGTTTCCTGCCGGCTCCTCCGCGGGACTCGGTGTTATCGACATAGTTGTGGAGTTAAGGGGTCCAAAGGAGATTTGTTCTGGCTCGCCCTGAGTATGGCTCGCCCCGAGTTCTTGATACGAGGTCGGCGGCTCAACAGAAGACGTGGTAGGAGTTGTGTTTTCGGGCCCATTACTGTCCCGGTTCGCTTCTGACGCACCCAGCCCTTCCAACAACGAAGATAGAGTTTCCTCTGCACTTGGGTCACTCAAGAACAAAGGACGGTTGTTCACGTCTTGTGCCGCGCGGATATTTGTGCTCAACTCGTTGTTGAGCGTTGTGCGTAATTGGCGAAAGGCTCCAACCTAAAAGGTCAAATCGATAATTAATTGTAAACGTAGGAACTTTATTGTGACTTTTCAAAATCTTATTTTATTTTTAATTTAAGGTGTTTTAACTGGTACCAAACACTATTTGGTCAATTTTAATGTTGTTTGACTGACTGAATTATTAATTATTATTATTAGCACTGCGTCTTACTACCTGTTCGGGTTATACGCACTTTACGCTAATGTGTAATGGTAGGGTGATTGTGAGATGAAAATGGAGGACCTACAGTTTAACGTGGAATCCGAACCATGGTGGGGACCTGGCATTCCCCACATTCACAAGATGTCTTGTCAGAGATGAAGGAAGGGTTTGATAATCAGATAAATCTGTGCTGGGACCGAGGATTGAGTCCCAGACCCCCAGCATAGAAGTCGGACACCTTACCCCTAGACCGACAGGTCACCGACTGACTGAGTTAAAAGCAGGCGCTACCTTTTATTCCATCTTTATTCATGTTTTTAACGAACAGCGCTTCATGGCACTTTATGCCGTTATTGATTCATCGCCGCTGTACACCGTTTGTGGAACACAAGTTTAGATGACCTGCCTGATTGGGTGTCACCTCCATGTGCTGGTTGTATACGATCCAGGTTACATTCTCGTCACACGGGGGTGTAGTCAGCGAACCCATGTAAGTGAAATAAACTTTTTTGATGATGTCCTTGTCCAACCAATTGATGGCCACCGATTCATCGAGCCACGCAGCAGTTTCAGGCTCGGTCACCTTGTACAGGGTGTCCGTCAAATTTTTCAACACCTCAGACGTTTCCCGGTACTCTGTAAACATCGGTGTCTGCGAACCAAAACACAAGCTGACAGTCTCAAAATTTATGAGTATCCTCAAAACACAACACAGCGGGTGACTCACCATGAACAGGAAGGTGGCTATTGCTACCCCCAGTAGGTGACTCACCATGAACAGGATGGCGACTATGGCCACTCCGTCAAGTTTCCCCAGGGCACGTTCCAGGCTCTTATATTTACTGTTGTAGTGCACCAGATGAGCTTCTAGGGCACTCCTGCAACATCCAACCCCACAATGAAACCACAGGGTTGGTGTCTCGAACGAGAGGTGTTGCCTATTTAGAAGGTGTCTCAAACTCGACTCTCACTAATATCGAAAGAATCAAAAAGTGATTTTCTATACGTCAATTATCATCTCAGAAATGGTGATAGTTTTTTACTGTTTATTATGTTTGTTTGCTATTTTTTATTTCAATCTACTCAACATTACCTTTGAGTTCGACATTACCTTTTTTTTAATATCCAAACTTTTTAGTTGGTATTTTATTCAAATATATTACATTATGAATGATGCTTGAAAGGTATGATAACTTGTTCTCTGTCTCATATATTGGTTGTTTAGTGTTGTACTCACTCGAAAGGTAAGATAACATGTTCACTGCCTCGTATATTGGTTGTTTAGTGTTGTACTCACTCGAAAGGTATGATAACATGTTCACTGCCTCGTATATTGGTTGTTTAGTGTTGTACTCACTCGAAAGGTATGATAACATGTTCACTGCCTCGTATATTGGTTGTTTAGTGTTGTACTCACTCGAAAGGTATGATAACATGTTCACTGCCTCGTATATTGGTTGTTTAGTGTTGTACTCACTCGAAAGGTATGATAACATGTTCACTGCCTCGTATATTGGTTGTTTAGTGTTGTACTCACTCGAAAGGTATGATAACATGTTCACTGCCTCGTATATTGGTTGTTTAGTGTTGTACTCACTCGAAAGGTATGATAACATGTTCACTGCCTCGTATATTGGTTGTTTAGTGTTGTACTCACTCGAAAGGTATGATAACATGTTCACTGCCTCGTATATTGGTTGTTTAGTGTTGTACTCACTCGAAAGGTATGATAACATGTTCACTGCCTCGTATATTGGTTGTTTAGTGTTGTACTCACTCGAAAGGTATGATAACATGTTCACTGCCTCGTATATTGGTTGTTTAGTGTTGTACTCACTCGAAAGGTATGATAACATGTTCACTGCCTCGTATATTGGTTGTTTAGTGTTGTACTCACTCGAAAGGTATGATAACATGTTCACTGCCTCGTATATTGGTTGTTTAGTGTTGTACTCACTCGAAAGGTATGATAACATGTTCACTGCCTCGTATATTGGTTGTTTAGTGTTGTACTCACTCGAAAGGTATGATAACATGTTCACTGCCTCGTATATTGGTTGTTTAGTGTTGTACTCACTCGAAAGGTATGATAACATGTTCACTGCCTCGTATATTGGTTGTTTAGTGTTGTACTCACTCGAAAGGTATGATAACATGTTCACTGCCTCGTATATTGGTTGTTTAGTGTTGTACTCACTCGAAAGGTATGATAACATGTTCACTGCCTCGTATATTGGTTGTTTAGTGTTGTACTCACTCGAAAGGTATGATAACATGTTCACTGCCTCGTATATTGGTTGTTTAGTGTTGTACTCACTCGAAAGGTATGATAACATGTTCACTGCCTCGTATATTGGTTGTTTAGTGTTGTACTCACTCGAAAGGTATGATAACATGTTCACTGCCTCGTATATTGGTTGTTTAGTGTTGTACTCACTCGAAAGGTATGATAACATGTTCACTGCCTCGTATATTGGTTGTTTAGTGTTGTACTCACTCGAAAGGTATGATAACATGTTCACTGCCTCGTATATTGGTTGTTTAGTGTTGTACTCACTCGAAAGGTATGATAACATGTTCACTGCCTCGTATATTGGTTGTTTAGTGTTGTACTCACTCGAAAGGTATGATAACATGTTCACTGCCTCGTATATTGGTTGTTTAGTGTTGTACTCACTCGAAAGGTATGATAACATGTTCACTGCCTCGTGTATTGGTTGTTTAGTGTTGTACTCACTCGAAAGGTACAATAACATGTTTAGTGTTGTACTCACTCGAAAGGTACAATAACATGTTCACTGCCTCGTATATTAGTTGTTTAGTGTACTTACTCGAAAGGTACAATAACATGTTCACTGCCTCGTATATTTGATTTCCCCCAATGAAAGTGAATCTGCGCCAGTTTGTAGACTGTGTCTGGAGGTAGAGGGCCCCCAGTGAGGTAGGGCTCTTCACCCTCTGTACGGTTCAGAACAATCTCCACTTGAAACAAATAACATAAACCGGACATTTATCGACTTCCTTTGTGACTCTGCCTTAAACTATGAGTGAAGAAGGACCATGGGCACGGAACGAATCCTGGATAGCTCAGTGGTAAGAGAATTGGCGTACTAAGCCGAAGGTCCCGGGTTCGATTCCTGTGTCCAGGTGTCATTTTTCAATTTTCAGAATATGATTCCTTTATGTGCTTCGTGACTACCCTTCGGTTATTTTTCATTAACGCAGGCTGGGGGATTTGTTTTTATTTACATTAAAATCAGAAATGGGTTGAATGCACTTTTATTTTTTTCCAATCCAAATCCTAGAAAACGGTAGAGCTTAATATTCCAGTTCTCGCTTCAGTGGACAAATGGTCTATGACGTCACTCTCGCTATAGACTGGACTGCTAATGACAAGATTGGGGTTTGAATCCAGGTCAGATATATTAAGCGCACTTTTCCCTAAATGGTTTTCCAATCTCCCTCTATGTGAATACAGTTACGATGCAGTGACAAAAAAAAAGTTATACAGACCAATTTTCATAAAGTGGTCCTTATTTGACAACTAGAAAAGTTACTATATCTACTTTCATGTATTCATATGTCAAGTCATGTGATCTGAAGTTGTCACTTTTGCTATATAGTATCAATAGCTATAAAATAATACAAATAAGAAGGTGAAATGTTATCATTTTGACCACTAAAAATATGTATCCTTTGAAAGACCTTTCTTATGAAGATTGGAGTGTATCGATGCTCACCCGAGTACCCCGTGTTGGTGAGCAGAGCCAGGTTGTTATTGAGATTGACCCAATACTTGTTATAGTCGAGTCGGCCGAACTTGACCGGCTTTGCGTCTTGGGGATGAATTTTGATCGGCGACTGACTTTGACCGCCGCATGTCGGGAACGTCTCGGGCCACATCTCGGGATCTGAAATGTATGTTACTCTCTTAACACTGTCGACACCTGTCTCGGTGGCTGCACAGTCCAAGTTGTCATTCTCGTAAGAAAGGATTGCTGACGACAGGTAGAACGGGGGGTTCAAATCACCGTCGTCGAATGTATCGAAGTGTTTTTTTTTCTCTTTCCACACAAATGTGGACACACTTCTTCTAAATTCTATCTTCCTCATTCCTAGCACATTGATGTAATGAATACAAATGGTACAACCTGCCTTGGACCATTCGACCATTGTAAAATGTAGCTTTAGAGACATTCATAATTCAAGAGATGGGCGTTTCTACCAAATGTTAATGTTTCATAAAATGTTGGAACGACTGGGTAGTTGTATGGCACATCTGTGAAGCGATGAACTTAGATTTAAAAACATTAATACAGCGAAACATCACTTAACAGACACCTCTGAATAAGGGATTCTTCTTTATAACGGACAGTTTAAATATCTCCGACAAAATATTATTGACTCCTACAGTGAAAGACCCGCCTCAGTGGCGTAGTTGGCTAACGCGCTTGTTGTGTTGAGCTCTACTACTGAGGACGGGGGAGATCGAGGTTCGAATCTCGGTTGGGTGAACTGGGGTGGTTTTTCCTAAATGGTTTTCCACTTTCCCTCCACGCAAATGCGTGTTCACTTCCTCTATATTCAACCTTCCTAATCCATTAGAGTAATTAGTACTTAAAGCGTATAACCCGAACGGGTAGTAAGACGCGGTGCTAATAATAATAATAATAATAATAATAATACAGTGAAAGAACTTCCCAATAACTCACCCGGGCTGCTAGAGACGCATATCCATGCGTGTCGTTCTACAAACAGCAAAGACAAATTGAAAGCACCATTCCACATACAGTGTTTTACTGTAGGAATGTCAGCGATACAATTGTCTGGTGTGAAGTGTAAGCAGCCCTGCCTTCACCCTATAGATGAAGTTTCTAAAATAGCCTTCACAGTAATGACAATAGTACTTCAAGGTCGTACCCTCCTCGCCTTCAGAACCTTCATCGGGGGCTGTTCCAGCAGTTTAGTCTGCGCTCTTACACGCACATAGGCCTACTGTTCACGTTTGATTTTCTTTGCACATTACAATCTGTACAGTACGCTACATAAAATATTTGTTCATTAATCATAATTAGATTTCTGTAGTTAATATCCACGATAAAGTCAAATGTAGATAACTCGGGCTTCGGATAATTCGGACAAAATTTTCTGAAAAATAAATTTTTACTTAGAAACATGCCAGCTGCTAAAAACGTTATAGAATTAGTGTAATGCAGGGGGCTGGAGATCTTGCAACACAGCGCTACTACCCCTCCCCTCTTACCCCTGCACATATACAGTACAGTCCAGTACAGTATATAGATAATTTGCAAGTACTGTAGGTCTATTGTAATGTCAACCTTCCCCATTCCTGTACCTGACTATGTTATTTGTGTATGTCTCTTATCTGATATGTATTGTTTAACTCGTCAAATTAAAGTATAGTATTATTTTAAATTAAGTAACAATTTTCATTCCTTAGGCACAACTTTATTTGCCTATGATAAAGACACGACTTTTTGTAACTCGGGACAGACCCCCGCCCCCTTAAGTACGAGTTATCGAGAGTTGATTGTACATTGGTTCTTAAATATTAAGTTGTGTTCAAGCAGTACGATTTTTTCTTTATCCTGGAAGGTGTCCGCCAATAAAAAAAATGTTCACTGTATTCATAGTTTAATAAATTAAAATGTTGTTACCGTTGAGGCCTGTAAAATATCCAAAATCTTGATACGGTGCTATAAGCTTGCTGTAGTTGGATAGTTCATACTTAGCGGGGTACACCAGTAACGTCTTCGCTAAATGTTCTGCTCGGATCAACAAGTCTAAGACGCTGGTTTCGCACTCCCTGATTACTAAGAGAAACAAAACATTAATTAGTTTATCAATTATGTCTACTTAGTAAGGAAATGTGCGACAATATCGCGTTGGCCACGCTTGTACAGTGTCGCCACACTTTGGATATTTTTTTAACATATCTTGTCTACTCGCATGTTACTCATGAAAAATAAACACACATGCACATAGTTTACCCTGAAAAGAAGCAGTCTTACCTTGACTTAATACACTATGGCTCATCTTATATAAGAGAGATCATAGTGGAACCAAGAAAAGTAGCAAGCTTACCTTCCCTTCCACAGTTTGTTTCTTCTTTTAAAACATCTAGTTATGAGTCACTAAAAACCTAACCTAACACTTCTACAGTCCAATTTTCCAAGCAAGGGCCTTATCCAACAGCTAGAAAAGTTTGTCGCTCTAATAATTCACATGTATCACGAACCGATACGTGACGTTTATCCACAGCATCGGTCCTAATACCTGAATACAATTCGCCAAAGTGAAAAACAACCTGGACACGGGACTTTGCGCGCCAATACTCTAACCAACCAGTGAAAAATAGCTCACTGGTAAATTATTGACACTTAAAGACATTGATCCTGGGTTCGATTCCTGTATCTAGGTTGTCATTTTTCACTCAATTGTATTTCTAGCTCTACTTTCACGTATTCATACGTCAAGTCATACGATCTACCACTTTTGATAGATTATATCAATACTTATAGAAATAATAAAATTAATATACTCAAATGTTATCAACGTCGACCGTAAAAAAACACGGTTAGCTAAACAAAGGTAAAAAAACATGAACACTTGGATTGTCAATGTTCACGAGTTTAGACTTTGCCTTTTCTCTGCTCACAATATTAATCTAATTCTTAGATAACATTACTGTCTAATTAACATCTAATAAGAAGTAATTAATACCAAGCACTTTAAAACAATCAAACTTTTAAACACACATAAAAACAATTGATATAAAACACTTGTCGATATAACCTAGACAAAGGGTCAATAAAATATGATATTTTCTTGGGGAGAAGGGGAATTAAACAGGGGTGTGCAAAACTAAGACTTGACTTCAAAAATATACACCAGCTTCAACTTCCGCTTCGAAAAAATATGAAGCTGACACCTAAAATACTTAATTTATGTCTAATTATTGCAATTCTGAGTCATGTTCACTCAGTTCACCTTGAAAGGCGGCGGTCTCGACTTTACGGATTATACCAACTCGGCCTTATGAGCTATACCCAAGTAGAATATTCAAATATATTGAAACATGACATCTGGACACGGGAATCGGACCCAGGACCTTTGGCTTAGTATGCCAATGCTCTGACCACTGAGCTATCCAGAGATTGTCCCGTTCTCAGGGTCATTCTTTACTCATATACTCATAATTTAAGGCAGAGTCTGTGATGGACGTGTGGATATCAACGATTACCCAGAGCTATCATTGTTATCAAAACCACCGGTGACTCATTTATGGCTTTATACTGACAATAGTACAAATACGTTGTGCATTCCAAATGAATCGAGATGGAAGGAAACAACGCTACACAATTAAGTTGCGTTCTCGCGTCTAGTTAGAATAATTCAAGGTAAGCTTGCAACTTTACAGAGTAAACAAAGAGTACATTACAAATTAATATTGATATAAAAAAATCAATTCAATTGCATGTTCTGATTATGTATGTTGATAACTCAAAATATGAACACTAAATAATATTTTTTAGACCATAACACAAGAAAAAACAAATATCTGTACCTCAATTTGGCTTAGAGAATATTTTACACAGTCAATTCGGGTCTGCTTTGAATTGGAAAAAAAAAATACTTTGCACATACCACCTTCCCCCCTCCCCCAAATTTTAATAAGTTTTTTATCACAGCATCTTAATACCTATTCAGGTTGTATGCATATGTACTAATTACGCTAATTAATTAAGGATGAAGAAGGTTGAGTTCAAAGGAAGTGTGTGGAGGGAGAGTGTAAAATCCTTTTTGGAAAAAAACACCCGACTAAGATTCGAAACCTAATAAATATCATCACGAAGTGACGCCTTAGACCATGCGGCCACTGAAGCAGGTTTTTAATAAGTTGATTCCACCCCTAGTCTCAATGTGTCTGCAAATAGCAACCCCCCCCTCCCCTTATTATAATGCCCTCACCATGCGGCACTAGACTCAAAGCTGTGATAAACGTTATCGTCCAAAACATATCCGCAAATAAATGTTCTCTGAGAAATATTGGTTGGATTCCCTCACAACCCAGAATGCACTGCTCTTGACCACAAACAATATTATTTGTATGTGGTTATCATCGGACGGCTGTATTGCCTATTTATTGACCCGTATCTGGTGTCGATTATTAATATACCTGGAATAGAGTAAGTTTAATTTGTACGATATATAAATTATGTACTTCTCTTATACATGTATATTGGTAAACTTAATTAAATCACAGAAATAAAAAATAATATCAAAATTATTACATTTTTATTTTTCTGTGATAAAATTCCTGATTCTCTCACCAAATAAATACTGCAGCACAAGTTACACAGGCATATTCACTCCACGACCCCTGCTGAATACCCTGACGCAACGTTGGCAACCAACTTGACCTTGGAGTGGTTTAATTTCATTATAACTTCATTACATGTGTGAGCTTTCTATTTGATTATAAAAATGTATGATAGTTAATTAATCTGAATATACAGTAGCATTAAACCTGTGTTTAGAACTCAACAAATATTTATTTGTTCAGAGCAATTACTTATAAGTTATGACCTGGGCTTCCGCAAAGTTGTGGTTCAATCTACATCTACACTAATATTATAAAGCTGAAAGATTTGATTTTTTTCGTTTGTAATGGATAAACTCAAAAACTACTGGACCGATTTTAAAAATTCTTTCACCAATATAAAGCTACATTATCAGCGAGTAACACAGGCTATATTTTATTTTGAAAATTTAATTTATTCCTCATTAAAATGTCGATAGTCACTCATATTTTATGGTAGATTATATGATGATTCTTCAATATGTGTGTTGAAAATAATAATGGGAGGGGGGGGGG
>CABFOV010004638.1:0-22854 GCA_902141375.1 Timema poppense | reverse complement strand
GGTTATACGCACTTACGCTAATGTGTAATGGTAGGGTGATTGTGAGATGAAATGGAGGACCTACAGTTTAACGTGGGATCCGAACCACGGTGGAGGCCTGGCATTCCACACATTCACAAGATGTCTTGTCAGAGGTGAAGGAAGGGTTTGGTAATCAGATAAATCTGTGCCGGGACTGAGGATTGAACCCCGGCCGCCAGCACAGAAGTCTGACACCTTACCCCTAGACCGCCAGGTCACCAATAAGAAATAATATGATAAAATTTTGAGGATATGTATCTACATTTGTGTATAGTAAGACTGGAAAAACATTTAAGAGCGATCGCCCTTAGTTCACCTGACCACCTCTTTAAGTACAATTCCCCCATAAAGTGTTTTCAACCATTTTTTTTAAATCACTTTTTTTTATATTAAGATAAAATTTAATGTCAAAATGGTGTTGCTAGTAGTAAAACTTGAACCGTCACTAAAACTTTACTTGATGCTCTTAAAAGCCCCCTGTGAATTTTGTGAGTCAAAGATGAGTAGAGGAAAAATATGTTGCTAGGTAATAAATAATTACATAAAAATACAGGTTTATTTATAACTTTCTATAATTATCAAACAAAAAATAGTTTTTTTTTGCTAAACAATACATAAATCTAAATAACAGAAAGACATACACAAATATATAAAACTTATTAGAAAAGTGTCTAAATATAATAGCACAATTTGTATATAAAGAAACCCTTTCACAAATATTGTTTAACAAAATTAGGGTTATGCGAGTAGACAAATTTTAACATTTATGGGCATAGGTTCATTTTTTTTTCAACTTCTCTAATAGTTATTAACTAATTTTTTTTATTAAGATTCAAACATTAATGGCACATTAGTGAAAAGAACTATGCTACTAATTATCATTGCTATTTTTAATATTTTACATAATCATTTATTTGACCTAAATCATTTTCACCAATCTCGCTCGTTTGTGGACATATTTATTCATTTAATTAGGCCTATATTATGCAACTATTTATCAAGAAAATACAACTTTGTTCTATATTTGCACAATTATTGTTGTTATCAATGATAAATATGTTTACAAGTTCTAGCTTCAATCAACACGGCAAGTTTTACAATTTGTTTCTGTTAGATTGATCTCGCAAACCCCGGAACAGAATTTATATAATAGTGTACATTTATTTACAAAAAACAAATTATGTTAAATTAGAGAAGCAACATTTTGACCATGCCTAAGCCTTAGACACAACAATGTATCTGGTGGTTATAGCCTAAGACACAACAATGTGTCTGGTGGTTATAGGCTAAGACACAACAATGTGTCTGGTGGTTATAGCCTAAGACACAACAATGTGTCTGGTGGTTATAGCCTAAGACACAACAATGTCTCTGGTGGTCATATCTTAGGACACAACAATGTGTCTGCAATGAATGGGATACTTTATATATATATATATATGATTAGGCATAAATGTTATAGGTGTTTAGCAAATATGGGTCAGATCCTATATTTCTTGAATCTTTAAAAGTGTACAATTTAAGTTAAAATGGAGATATAAAAGGTGTTTTTAAAGTTGTTTTAAGGTGACTGACAAATGATATTAATGATGTAAATAACTGAGAAAACACACTTTTATGTAAATTATATTAATACAAATTTGTTCATTTTTGTGATTTTGTTATTCTATAAGCTACCCAAGTCTAGAAAATTATTTTTACCAATTGCATAAAACTGTTATTTAAAGTCAAGAACTTTATAATTGTATTCAAGATAATTTTTTGAGATTTTTACAAATATTGAATTCTTCAAGTGCAATAGTATACAAGAAATAAAGGATCTGAGAGTCTCATCTCTAATATTTAGCAAAATTTTTATAATCTTTTACTTTTACCATAGCAAAATATATATAAATAGTGTCTTATTTTCTTGGAAAACATTTCAAATTAGTCATCATTTCACAAAAAGAAACACTGTTACAAATTAAGCTGGGATGGAAGGAAGTTCTGGTCAAGGTAAACATAGTTGCCAACTTTAATTTAAAAAAAAAACGTTTTGGTCAAAATACATAAATATTTGCCTAAGTAGTTAATCATGTTTAATAAATCATGGAATTGTAACAAGTCTATTTTTTATCTTCATTTAAAGGGTTTCACATCTAATGCCGAAATGAATCTGATGAAGAATTATTTTAATTAAATTTGACCAAAAATGTGTTTTAGGGTGTCCAGCTAGACCATACTTAAAATCCCTTGACATTTTCAACTTTTCCAGTCGCTATATATTACAAACATTATGAAATTGTGTCACACTATGAAGGGGTAAAAGAGAATTGAGATTAGTATACTCAACAGGGACAGCTGTGTTAAAAGAGATTGCGGTGTGTATTAACGGAAATAAAAAATGTTATTTTGACTATTGTAAATAAAACATGAATTTATTCTTAAGGGAATAAGTGAAAATTCCAAAAATTTGATCAGATTCTCTGTTTTCCAGGTCAATGGACACCCTGTATTTGCAACAAATACTGTAAAATACTTATATTAAATCACATTCCATTTCAAATGTATTGATAGTAAGACCATAGTATAAATACAAGCGATGTACACTTTTAAATGAACATAAACACAGCTCTTCGTTACGGCAGTCGGCCTGAAGTTGACGATGGTTCCGAGAAAGTGTGCCAGGTTGGTTTTATGATTTGGTTATTTGAGGCAGCCCAAACTCGTCTACCAGGACTCCATCCTAACAAACAAGAGCAAGTTTAGTCGATACCAAGTCCATTAACATCCACACTCGGCACACAAAGAAAACAAACAAGTAGCTATAAGATTAAATCCATGACCTACTACAGTATAATTTTCATAAAAAAGGGTGAGATGTACTTCTGTAACTTTTGATTGATATTATCAATACCTGTAAAACAACACTAGCGTTATATTGATTAATATGTGTACAACCTGAAAAGGTAGTGGTACACAGTGCTAGAGAAAAAGATACATAGTACTTTGTCGTCAATGTTGACAACAAAAGATACATGTGTTTGTATTATTCTTATTTTGGTCCTTCGCCTGAAAATTGAGTCGTACTTTTTTTACCACCACATCTCACTACTCGAATGCGTTAGGGATTAGGAAGGTTTATTTTAGAGGAAGTGTACCCACATCTGTATGGGGGGAGAGTGTAAAACCACCCTCAGTGCACCCGAACGCGATATAAGCCTGATCTCCTTGTCTTCGGTAGTCTAGTCTACTGCCAGAGTAGCGTGTTAGACCATGCGGCCACCAAAGCGGTTTGTACTATATATAGAGGTTTAAATAAAGAGGTGTAGCCATCCAGCAGTTACCCGAGTGATACTCGAATAGAAATTGTAAATTAAACATTAACTGACAGTGAAAGTTTGTTTTTAAAAAAGGGGTAATTTTGTGTTTTAAACCATTTCTATTTTAGTATCACTCAAAGGTAAGTGTCCTAATCTAAACCCTGATTTAAATTACTTTTTTGTTTATATATTTGTAATATTTGTCATTGATATACTGGGTGCTTTTTGAAGTGCATAGATCTGTTTCTAGCTTCGATAGCTACACCGATCATTTCTAATCTCCTCTTTAAGCACATTCTATCTCGGTGCAGTTCTTTTTGAGAGAATTCGGGCATCTTTAAGGCCTTAGTGTGCCTAGTCAGATATCGAACCATCGGCCCCCACTGTTGGTCGACATTTCTAACTAGTCTAACTCCTCCTTGTCTCCATCTTCTTCTCTAGATCTTGTCCGCGGCAGCCAGCTGGTTCGGTAGAGCAGCTAGGAGTTGATTAAATAATGTTGGGGGTGGGGAACAAGTTCGAATAAAGAGATTGAATTTGATGAGGTTGATTCAGAAGTTTCATTTTGGGGAAAAGATAATATAAATTTTATTACATTTTAAACACTAGTGACATATGAAAATAAAAAATAAAGGTTAACTGGTACTTGAGTCTTGAAGACAGACATAATATGGTTATATTTGTGCTAATTTAGACAAATGGTGGGCTCCCTTTTCTTCCACCGATCTCTAAAAACCCTAAAGCCGACACGAAAATAACGACTATTCGTACCTCTTAGTACGTCTAACTAGCTCGCGTGCTAACCGGCAAGTGTCCCGTTGCTAACGCTTCCCTTCTCACATAGTGTCAAAAACAGACGCTACAATCTGATGCGCTGATTGGCTAGCCGTTCCCGCCAAACCTCCCCTTTCCACTGTGAGACCACGGGAGCATCTCACAGCTTCCGGGTACAGATAAAATAAAACAGCACGAGATGCTTAAAGTGAGAGGTAAAAGCAATACATTTAGATGATTTCAACAAAGACTTTACAAGAATGAAAAACTACTAGATTTAAAAGTTAATCGCCTAAAAATGAAGTTAATGAATTGAAATTTATAACATATATTGCTTACAACTTTGATTATGATTTTAACAACTTATAATTAACATTAAGCCCCTCACTTTCTTATAATTAAACATTCGAACTGACTAATTTAGTAATATAGAGATTAAAATAAGCCTAACTGATTGGAAAACAATAATGTACTATAAGTGTAGTACTCTCAGTATCTTGATTATATTAACATGATTTCTAATAAACTAAAGGGGGGAGATTTTGTAAAATGATATATAAAATGTTATTAAATGTCTTTTAATATTATAAATATTGGGCAATTGTAAGCCTATTACAACCATAATGAATTTAGTGGTTTTAAGAATGGTATTAAATTAACGAAATAAACAATGGCAAACTAATATATATAAATGAAAAGGTCGAGATCTAAGGGCCTAAAACCGACCACTTTACAAAATGTGTTGAATTCATCAATAAAGCTAACACTGACTTGATTTTCACTAATGAACTTTAATTCCATAGCCAGCAACGCCTCTAATTATCGCGTCAACACAACAACCAGACAATAGACAGTTAATTTATCACTCAGGAAGTGAGGAAGGCCCTTATTTTCAGTCAATGTCTAGTTGAAAGCACTGCTTTCAAAATATCGAGAATAAATCATCTTCCCCAAAAAACAACTTCAGATCAGACCATTATGACAAAGTAGAAAACTATCTTGCTTACCTTGTTCCTGACGCTGTCAGCACCAGGTTCCCTATCCGGGGCACTGGGGGCCTTCACAACGTCATCAAGGTAATCCGACGAGTCTTCCTCTAAACCAAGGTCATCTCCGAGGGCGTCTAGCTCAGCCTCAAGGTCATCCTCATCAACCTCCGGCATACCGTAGCTTCGACCCATGGCCTCCTGGATCTCATCGGCTTGATCCAACATGTCCGACATGTCATCTTGGATGTCCTGATAGGACACAAGTTTGTTGTTTACAAAGGGGCTCAGTTATTACACTAGGATAAACCAATTGTTTACTATGGACAGCATTTATTTTTTTAAATCCATTATTCTAATTTTTGAACACAATTCAGTTACCGTTATTTATGATTTCCTGATGGGCTAGTAAAGGTTTGATCGAAGAACCTTTGGAAGGGTCCGAACAGCGGACCCCTTTCAAGGCTACCACCTTGACAATGAAACTTATCATAATTTCACCAAACACACCTCGATCTCGTCAATGTTGATCTTTTTGAACTCTTTCTGCATCTGCTTGACACCGGTCTTCATGGCGACCACCGTGGAGTGAGTGTCTTTGAGCGTCTGAGCGGCGTAGTTGGCTTGCTCCATGTTGAACGCTTGCTGGCGTAGGTTGTCAGATTGCTGTTCATACCTGAACATGCGGAGAGCTTTTTTAACTTGTGTCTTAACGCGAACATGGCAAATCAATGTCACCGTACTAACCTATAGGCTATAACTAACTCTATGCCCTTAAGGAACGGCAAAGTACAAGGCCGCCAGAACGTAAGCTCACCAATTAACCCTAATCTGCGACACCTTCATCCAATCACTAGCCTGATACAAAACCTTCCTTAAAATATATTTTAACACATAACCCTCCCATCGAAGTATCGGCCTACCGAGGGGTATTGTATACTCAGGTTTCCTGATTAAATAATAATAATATTTAGCACCGCGTCCTACTACCTGTTCGGGTTAAACGCTTTAAGTACTAATTACTCTAATGGATTAGGAATTGGGAAGGTTGAATTAGAATTGAGGAAGTAAACCCGCATTTGCGTTGAGGGAGAGTGGAAAACAATTTAGGAAAAAAAAACCTCAGTTCACCCGACCGAGATTCGAACCTTGATCTCCCCGTCCTCAGCAGTCGAGCTCAACACGACAAGCGCATTAGCCAACTACGCCACCGAGGCGGGTTTCCTGATTAAAATGTCGTGAACCAACCTGTCATCGCACACACGCACCATGTGACCACGCCTGGATTATCCTTAATATGTTGGAGGATTCGTACGAGCCATGAAGTTAATAATTGTGTAAGTTTCCCCATTCTCCCCCTCTTAGGTCCAAATATTTTTCTAATCACTTTGTTTACAGAAATTCTCAATTTGTTTTATGTTGATACAAGTGAGGTCAAAGGGTTTACATTTGATTGAAACAGAGTGAAATTAGACAAGTTTAGTGACAAAACAAATCCCAAAATATGTACTTACATTTTCCTTTGTTTCAAGACTCGCAAAGCCTTTTGTTTAACCGTGTTCTTAGCCGGCCCGTCCCTCATCTTTTTCATTTGGTCTTTGTATTTCTTGAGCTCCGCATCTAGTCGAGCGACTTTCTTATCTATCGACTCTGCTCGACTGTCCACCTGGAGACATTCCATAGGGTAACTAATAAATGCTCACCCAATTGTAGCGAATATTATTCGTAGATTAGACAGCAAAACAACAGCTGTTAAGGGTGGAATAACCTTGGAAGGGAGAAATATTAGAGCTAAACAAGGACTTTGTTCAGATATTGTGGAGGATCTTTGAGATTATCTTGTTGCGTTCTTGCCGTACACAACTTTCTGTACACAAATTGCTGTACACAACTTCAACTAAAGCGAGCTTAAAATTCTGTACCGGTATCTAGAAATATAATTGATAGACTTTTTTTTCAATTTTTTAGCAACATGGTTTACTACTCATTTAGTTTAGCCTATATACTAATTACACTAATGGGTTAGAGATAAGAAAGGTTCAATTAAAAGGAAATCTACCCGCATTTGCGCGGAGGGAGAGAGGAAAACCAGCCTCAGTACACCTGACTCAATCTTCCCATAGTCAGATTAATTTTTTTGTAGGTACTTAATAAAGTTTTAAGGCTTATTAGGTTAAGCATGCAATTAAAGGTGTCTGTAAAAAAAATTGTTTATAGGTAGGAAATGTTTGGTCCCAAATGGATATTACTGTCGTGTTTTATAAATTATATTATATTCCAAATAAACTAGGGAATAGTAGTACTACGCAGAGAGTGTGGGAGTCGTTAAATTTTTTTTCTATACCATATTATGGAGAATGTATATTTTTTTACCATTCATACACACACACAGCAAAGGTTCAATAATAACAAAATTAATATTGTAAAATAGGCCTAAGTCTATATAGCATATAATAATATTATTATTATTATCCCCGCGTCTTAATACCCGTTCGGGTTACACGCACTTACGCTAATTGTGTAATGGTAGGGTGATTGTGAGATGAAATGGAGGACCTACAGTTTAACGTGGAATCCGAACCACGGTGGAGACCTGGCACATATAATATTAAAAATTCAAAAAAAAAATCACCTTGATCACAGAAGACCATTAATATTTATAACTTAAAATAAACCTGTTTCTTAGTGTATTTAAAAGAATGTCATGACTTAGAACCAAAAGTATTTTAAAACACAATTAGCTATCTTTTTTTTTAATAACTTTCCCAATCAAACAAAACCTAACCTCCCAGGCATCAACATTTTTTTCATGAAATTCCAGGAAGTTTAAATATCTTCCACTAAAATTCTATATTTTAATTATTTTACAATGTTAAGTTTGCTATCCTGACACACAAGACACAGTGCTATGAAGAGAAATGTTATCATTGGTAGCTTTGTGTGAGTGTATATAACATAGAAAAACTAATTTAAGAATCCTTCCCTTTGTAAGCATTATTCCCATAAACTGAGCAGTGGCGGAAAACATTTAGCCTGCGCCGAGAAGTAATATAAATACTTGACAGTCAAACACCACTCCATGGATATTAGTGAGCATACAATTATTAATGTTTTTTCGTGATGATGTAAAGACAGTTGCATAGTTATCCTTCGAGACAGTTCGGGATTGGTTGACACCAGTTGGCAAGTGACCTCATAATACAGCGCAGATATTGTGAGGGGGATAGTAACAACAAAATAATTTATTAGCACAAACAAAAAAATTAAATAGATTACCTAAAAATATATTTTAAAATATGATACGTATCCATCTCCCCGGGCATATAATATTAGACATTTTCCTTTCATATAAATAATGATTCACTTCCACATAAATATTTTTGCATGGCTCTTTAAATAGCCATAACCTCACAATAAACTTACTCCTGTAATGCAGTCGGTGATACTTGGTGGTGGCTCTTTCGGTTTAGTTTTTCCAAACAGCCTATTCATTTTTATTCAATAAAATACAAAATATTTATAAAGGAGTTTAAAAAAAGTTTAACAAACGTATTATCTGAAATGAAATGAAATGAAATGTCACTTATGTTAGCAGAGAGCAGACCAGTTTGACCAACAAACATTTAATGTAAATAAACATATACCCCCGTCTTGAAAATTAATATTTCATATATCACAGATCAATTTAACACACATTAAAGATACACTTTATCATTAGTAATACGATAAGTGAATTCTTTTTTCGCATAAAGAGATGGTGCTGCGCTCTTTATAGCAAAGTGTGACGAAATGTCTGATAGCGTCAGTGATCTTTATATTATATTGGGTGGACTTAATTAAGATACGTATTGGCAAGGACTAAGACGTGACGCTCGAGTTTATCGTCTGCTTCACTGTGCGGGGACAAATTTAACAGTTTCTTTCAATGTTCCTATGCGAAACTATATCTTTGATGAATAAAGGTGTTATTATTTGACAATAAATAAGTATTATACCACACTTGCCTCAAGAAACATTTACATTAAAGGATCCACAATTCATTTTTACAGGTAATACTGTACAAATACAAATAAAATCTTTAATATATTTAAATTTTTAATTAATATCCATGTTGTTTACAGTATGCCAAGACTACACTTATAATTAAAGTTGGCTATTGACTTGTATATTGATTCAGAAACCATGCTATATTGTAAGTTTGATCAATATAACGAATAAGGTATCTTAAAACGTGTTTAAATTTGTTTGAATTACAATCTTTGTGTAGTTGCATACTTTCAAACGATCACAAAGGGTATGGGTTCTTAGAAAGTATGATATATAACCATTTAAAAAATAAAACTTGGCTCATATCTTATATATTGATTTCAGAAAACATATTATGTTGAAAGTTCAATAACTACAATGAAACAAGTTAGCTAAAAAATTGTTTTTCATTTGTTTGAATGACATACTATGTGTATAAGTATTAATTTCAAACGATAATTTAGGTTATAGGCTTTTAAGAAATACAGTATCTACTAAACCCTTATTTTAATAGGAATCCCAATCTGTAAGGCTTTATTTAGTACCAGAATACCATTATATATTAGTATTTTGGTAGGATAAACGGCCATTTAAAACGGAAGTAGAAATTCCCTTCTGAAAGGTATTTTATCCTACATAAACAATACTATATGGTAGGATTCTGTTACGAAATAAAGCCTTCCAAATGAGTTTCCTTCAAAAATCATCGTATATATTAGCCTACATAACTTATGTAAAGGAAAAACTTACCAGTTTCGAACTTTTTATGACCTTCAAAGCTGTTACTAACACATTTATTTCAGTTAACTAAAACACATTGCTTTGTATGGGTGTAAGAGAGAAAGACATACCCGAAAGTTTTCTTTTCTCATACACAATGGTATACAGGTGACCGATCAAATATTTCAGGCACATATGTCCTTCCAGTTATTATGGAGATCAATGGGTAGCATTGACTGCAAACAAGCAAAATAAAGGCTTTAAAATTGTTATTTGTGTGTGCTTTTGCGTGATATTACTATAAGAATGGTTGTATCTGTGCAGTAAATCATTTCTACGAATATATATCATTTTTTAATTACCTAAGACGCATTTCGATTTTCAAGATGTAAGTTGACAATGTTTATTACAATATTATTTGTACAATAGGTAATACAGAATACATATTTTTAATTGTATCCAGTAGATAATAAATCAGACAACAGAGTATAAATTGTGATAAAATATACGTTTTCAAACAAGAATACTAGTGAACACAGTCTTGTTAATTTCATTGTAAGTAAAAATACCTTCAGATATGTATATATATTTTAAAAATACATTTCCTAAAAATAAACACTTATTTAATTTGTGCTTTTGATTTTAAAGCGTAATGGTAGTTTTTGGGTAAGCTGAGTCATGAACGCTCATAAAGGTTCACACTTAACGATGTCGAAAATGGGATGTTTATGAAGTTATATAATACAGTAACCTACTGGCATACTACTAATACTACAACAGCTACTACTACTACTAATAATAATAATATCATTTAATCATTTATTGCTGTACCTTCTGTGAAATATCTCATTTTGGACTTGCTATTTTTTTTAAATGTACTTTTCATTCAAAAGACGTCTGAATAAACTTATTTAATAACAAGTCAACTGAATTCAAAAATAAATTGTTCATGTCTACGGTGTCTCCCACTTTTTTTTTACGGTACATACACTAAATCCTAAAACATTAATGATATGAAATTTAAAACAAACCAATAAAAGAATAAAATTCAAATAACAATCAAAAACTAAGCCAATATACACTGAACTAAACCTTTGAAACATATATGCCCAGAATTTAATATTTATGAGCTGGGGATAGCTGGCTTACTGTTCGTCTTCAGTGGCTGTGATGAACAGTTGCACGCACATTACCCTACTAGCTCCCCACGGGACTGATTCTCTGGGTGCGTTAGGTGGACAGGCATCAGCTTATCTTGCCAAAGCGAACTGACACATACGCTTCGCGCTCTTTATAACATGTCAAAACGCTTTAAAAAAAGACCATAAAACTTTCAATTTTCCAACTGTTTTCTCTCCCGTTTCAAAACCTTTTGGGATAGCTGAGCTTATCTTGCATACCCTAACGACTCGCTACTGGTAGTGTAAGTGTGCGCCTTGCAACACTCTTTACAACTACGAACGTTGCTAGTGGGCTTAACTCACAAATACAACCATTATAACTGTGACTACCAATTATATTAGTCATCTCACCGACCACGGGATACGCTACCAGGAGCGTAAATTGTTCCTCACCTGGCCAGCCCGTCTCCCTTTGAAGAGTTCACATCCTTCATATTCTCCCAGACTTGCCGTAGGCTAAGAAGATACAGCTTGCGCAACGTCCCGAGACGACCTATGTATATCAAATAATAACATTTCATCTAATACATTTGAAGAATGTTTTCAATAGTGGGGGACTTAAAGACATGTGCTTTGATTGCCCTCTATTGGCGAACGGTGAGACTACGTATTCAAATGATTAAACATAGATGAACTAAACACACAGCTAAATATTTACTGCTTAATAAAACTGTTTAATGTATTGAAATAATAATAATGTCTCCAATGAAACGTTATTGCTAAAATATAAAAAATAAAAGGAATGAAGTAACTTTATTAATTTAATATAACTTTTTTCCAGCTTCTGGCTACCAACACATGCTTTAAAAACAATTACCTGACAAAACTCAAACTGGACAAGGAATGAAAATGGGTTTCATTGAAACTAGACTGACGTCCAATAACTATTTAAGAACATATACTAGATAGTTGTTTTAATCGATTAAATATCGATTATTTCGGTATAGTCAAAGTTTCTACTCATTGAAGTTGAAAGTTGGTCTATGATTGGTATATCATTACGGTTGCCATAGAAACGTTATGCAATATTTTCACAGCTGTTTCAGACGCAGGTACTTTACCTTTAAGAGCAGTCTTATCGAGGTAGTAGGCTTTTCTGTTTTTAAATTTAGAAGTGTAAAATAAATATAAGTGTTAGGACAAGTTTAATTTAAACAAGCAAATACGTAATTGAAAGTCATTTCTAAAGAAAACAGTCATGAGTCTTCCAGACATTTCAAAGTTTTTAACAACTCATAATGGAAGGGACAAATTTGTGAGAACACTGTGCTACTCGACCAGATTGATATCGACGTTAATTTCGTCTGAAAGATATGCTGATAGTTTGAACAAAATCAGCAGTGAATTAAGTTCCGTTAGGACGACATTGAGATTATTTGACGATATACCTATGCTAAACTATACATTAACATATGGATTTGGGAAACAGGTATGGTAAGTTCTATTTACATAATATTGTTGAAGGTTACATTATTTTTTATGTAGAGCAAGAATGGTTTAAGTCTGCATAGAGAAATCTAGGCTTCATAGTGTAGTCCCAAAGAATGTCACTGTATAAACCTCATCATTATTATTAAAGGGTATAGTATAGTATGTATTGGTATATCAATTAATAATGTTTCTTGACCATTTTATTTTCATAATTGTTTTTAAGTGACCAGTTTTACAGGAACATATTTCATAAATCACTCTTAAAATTGCCAGATCATTAAAATAATAGTTGGCTAGTGTTAATAATTGTTAAACGAATTACTGAACAACATAACTGGCCCCATGGTGTAGTGGTCATTGCACCTGGCTACAAGCCTAGGGGTCCTGGGATCGACTCCCTGGTGGTACCTTGGGTATTTTCCCCTGAAAAAGAAACTATCCTGTCACCAGGGTTTGGTTAGTTACTAAGTTAGGTTTAAGTGTTTTACACTGGTTTCACTCACTTATATTCACTATCACCATCACCTCATCTCATCAAGAGACGAAAAGAACCTCCACGGAAAGGATGTACGATTAGTACATTCGGGCGTCCCCTGGACAACGGCACATTAGTACATTCTAATTTTACCACTACTGGTCTACGATCGTTGTAGCCCAGACGTGTAATATTATTATACTGAACAACATACCCCCAATCAATTATAATTATCAGTTTTTAACAAGCCCTGTGTATCTTTGACTCATTCCATAGTCTCCCCTCTGGAGTTTGGAAACTTTGAATAGGACTAACAGGATATACAATCTATCCATCTATCCTCCCTGACTGGACTAGAGTCGCAGCATGGTACAGGCATACCTCACAATCATGACAGGTTAGGTTACAGACCAGGCTCGGAAAAATCACCCTCGGTAGACCCGGCCGAGATTCAAACCCCGAACTCCCCGTCATCAGCAGGCCAGTCTAACATGTAAATAACGCCTTGGACAATTCGGCCACTGACGTAAATAAAACATATTTTATAATTCAAATAAACAATTATAAACTGTTTGTAGTTGACCTGATCACAGAGGTAGTGTAACATAAAGATGCAGCGCTTACTGTGTTTGTAAGCAACGAGTCCACCAAGAAGCTGGCCGCATCATGTCTGTAAACCATTGTATCAGCTGTCGGTTACTCGATGTATAGTCACACTTTAAAGCACCAAATGAGCGAAAGTGTCACAAACCAAGATATGCCTGTTCTAATTTTTTTTAAATGATTGTATTGTAAATCCTCAATAGCCAGCTTTGGTACTTTTAGCTGAATTTGAAATATGCGGTCAGGACGCAAACCCTCTACTTTCTTCTGGTCTCATCAAACACCTTTCTCCTGATTTTTCCTCAAATCTTTGACCTCTCGTTTGTGGCAGGAGGAGGACAAAGTCGTCAGGCTGCTGAATGTGCTGACGAACGCAATAGACCAGACTTATTACCCCATCGAGCACATAGCATGGGCCGCTGACCACAAGCTGCTGACGCTCGACAGCAACCCTTGGTGGGTCGCTACATCCTGGTGTTGGGTCATCTCCCTTTATCTCGGACTCATCAAGTAAGATTCAGCGAGGGTTTTTATTGTGTCGGATAAACAGTTGGTATGATGGTCTTGTACGTAACATGTGTGTAGCAAGTGTTGACAGGTCTAACCGCACACACACAAACTACAGTCCAATTTTCATAGAAAATATGATCTTCAATATTAATAAAGACGAAAAAATTAATATCATTACAATATTTTTTTTTTTTGCTTAGGTTGGCTATTTATTAGCGGACTGTTATAACTCGTGCCAATATATTCTTGTGTATAGAATTAAGTAGCATCATTAATAAAGTTGGCAGACCAATCATTTAATTGGAAATGCTCATTATTTCAACACGTTTGGTCAAAATATTTAAATTCTAATCATCAATTCTAGCAGAACGGTAATTTGTGGTGTTTTTTTTTCTTCAGATATGTGAGAACGCTGGCGATACTTCAACGACACAAGTCTTGTCTGAATGTCGTGGACTGTGATATAAGGTGACACACTGAGTTTGAAATAATAGAATATGGTGCCATTATTGTATTATGACCTGCTTATATGGCTGTATGGTCTAAGGCATCACTCTTCTAAGAGATTGGACTACCGATGACGAGAATAGGGTTCATATCTTGGTCAGATGGTTTTTCCTTAATTATTATTAGCACCGCGTCTTACTACCCGTTCGGGTTGTACGCACTTACGCTAATGTGTAATGGTAGGGTGATTGTGAGATGAAATGGAGGACCTACAGTTTAACGTGGAATCCGAACCACTGGTGGAGGCCTGGCATTCCCCACATTCACAAGATGTCTTGTCAGAGGTGAAGGAAGGATTTGGTAATCAGATAAATCTGTGCCGGGACTGAGGATTGAACCCCGGCCGCCAGCACAGAAGTCTGACACCTTACCCCTAGACTGCCAGGTCACCCTTTTTTTTTCCTTAATAGTTTTCCACAATTATGCTTTGCAGATACACTTCTACTTAATAACACACACTATATATATATACATATATATATATATTAAAACTAATAATCAAAATGGTGCTTGCGTGGAAATTATGTTTAGAATATAAAATACCTTTATACAAACTATTGCTATCTTACATTTAATTGTTTTGCAGCGTCGCATTGGCGCCATTGCGAGCGCAGCAGAAGAAAGAGTTCCTCGCAATGACTAGATGCATCATCGACTTGGTCCATGCCGTACACACTCTTCCGGAAGGTTTCTTGTGGTCCGGGAAGCTGACGCGCTGGCAGGTAGCTCTGGTGGGAACCATTTCCTCTTTGCTCGGTCTGTACATGGCGTTTCCAGGGAAAACCAAAACTAGCTAACGATTGGAACATAACTCGCCCAACTCCACCAGCTGATAAAGATACAATACAATGAAAATATGTACCTGCTGTTCTATGTATATCAAGCTTTTTACTAATTTTTTGGAGGTACACAGTAGTTTTGATAGAGATTTTAGCAGCTACTTTTAAGGTAAGTTAACAAAGAAATAGCTTTCATGTAATACGAGTGTAAAACATTATTTCTTTATTAAAACAAGCGTCTTGAAAACCTTAGCTCAGTCGGTAGCGCGTCTGTCTACTGAGCTTAAGGTCCCGGGTTCGGTTCCCGGCATGGCCGAAAAATTATCATTGGTGAAATGTGGGTTTACCCTTTTCACATTGATAAATTAACAGCCAGGGACTGGATGTTGTTCCTGTCATAGTTTTAAGTTAAAAGTCATATGAAGTTACGACAGGCCTAGCAAGCTGATAGGAGAAAATACATATGGCTTGAATTAAAAAAAAAATTGACTACAGACTGGATACAGTAATTGTTGTAAGTAAACTTAAAAAAATACAATAAAATTAAATAAAAGGATAGTTAGTTGTAAAAATGAGATAGCCAGAAGAAGTATTAACATTTATAAATATGTGTGTAGCAAAGATTTATGCTTGGCTCCACTTTTTAAGTCTGGATGCTTCCAATTTATAAACCACTTTATAAATGTTTATGTCCTATAAATACTTTGCAGTGTGTTTATGGGTTTACTTTTCGGAAAGTACAAGTTATTGTTTAAATGTCATCTCTGCAACACTTGTGTGTGAAACAATTGTTATTTTGTATTTACTGTGTCTTTCATTGAATGTTATTAATCTTTGCTCGAGATCGTTATCGTTAGTGCTTCAAAGGATTTATAAAAATGTTTGACTAATTATGTATTACAGTTAGATTCAGTTACAAAGGAACTTATTGACTCACTTTTGATAGGTTTTTTATCAACACCTACTAAACAAAACTACTAGGGGGCCTATGGAAAGTCCACGCCACAAAGAAAACTTGAATTGAGTAGTCCTAAATGAAATACTTTGGAAGTAAAATCGAAAGTTTGAATATTTTTTGTTTATTGTTTTATGATTGAAATAATTTTATATTGTGGTGTTTATATAACTTTATGCACTAAAATTACTTGTAAAAAAAAGTTTTCCTATACAATTGGTGAAATGGATGTAAAACTTTGTTCTAATCTGATAAATCAAGTTATTATTACAACATAAAATTCAGTTTCTTCAGATTTGTAATGTAAAGGACAGCTCAGAAGTCATAAATTGAGAATTTCAGCTGTCGATATTTTCATTGGCGAAGCTGGTATTTGTTTCAAAACCGAGTCGGGAAGTTTTGCACAGCCATAAACACTAATAATATAGTAATATATTGTCAATTTTGCGTGTAAAAAGTTTGTTTTTCCTAATAGGTCCTTAATGCAAGAGTCCTGCTATAGTTGAGTGATATTACAATGCTCAGTACCTGATTGTATAAATGGGACGATATTTGTTAATGCATTATATTAAAGGGATTACCTCGGGACTATTTTTCAAATATATTTTAAGATGATTTTTAAATGACCCCCAAAAAAAATAGTGTTTACTTCACTTAATTGACCATTGTAACAATATTCACTTGTCTAGTTAAATATTTTGTTGAGTGGGTTATGGGCATGTCTTAAAGTCTTCGTTAGCTTCTATAAAGAGATTAAAGAATATAATATGTTCCTTTTCTTCATCAAGGAGAATTAATTACCACTGATAAAGTTACCTGGTGTTTGGTTATAACCTGCGCCCTATCCATGATGCTGATAGCAAAATAATTAGCCTTAACTTTAAGGCAATAGCCATAATAATTGATATTATGCGATTAAACTTAAATGATATGAACTAATAGGATTTGTGGTGGTTGTCAGTTTTTACTGGTGTTAACAATTTGTTTTGTATTACATTTATTAAAACTATACTATACGTTGAACTAAGAGTTTCTACTATTCTTTAATAACCTGGGTGTAAGTAAGTTTTATATAAGGTGATTCAGTTACCCATACACTAATTATGTAGATATATTTGTTCTTTGTTTTATAAATTTTAATCTAGAATGATTTAAATGTACATTATATTTGTGGTAAAGTTTAGTTTTTGCATTATTGTATTTGTTGAAATATACTAACTTGCCATGTATATAATTTTAAATGAAAACAATACAAATATATTCTATTTTTATACCAATGTTGTCTCTCTAATGTACAGTAGCCCCATGGCTTCTTTGGTGCTGACTGACAGTACCCAGCTGACTGCTAAAAGCTTTTAAAAGTTACAAGACCAAATTATGTATCCCTACGCCGAACCATGTGATCTGCAAAAACATGTGTTTAGCAGCTGTCACTTCTGACGGTCAACATTTAGATATATACCTAAATGTTGACTGTGAGATGTCAGTCAGCACTAAAGAAGCCATGGGGCTACTGTATATACCATCAAATATTTCTTATTGCACTTTTCGTCTAGAGTAGTTCAGAATGTAAATTAGTCTAATCTATTGCGAGACAGGCACCTGATACCACGAGTCCATTGAAGCGGGTATAATATAATTAAAACTAAATTTGGGTTTCTTTTGAAAAGTAATGTATCCTCTTGTATAAAAAAAATCCTTTTTTTTATTTAACTTAAACTGTGAAAAGTTTGTTACAAGAGAGTTAATGATTTTATCAAATTAACCTTTGAAATGCAATTATCTCTGTAATCAGAACACTAGTTCTTTTATCAGCACTTGCAATCAGCTAATCTACTGTTCTGCGACATGTTATGTCATTTTTAAGTTGAGTTGACCTAGTCCAATCCACAGCAATCAAAGATGTCATAAATACGCCATTTTACAAAATATGTGTGATTAAAACTATCTCAACTAAAAGTTTAATGGATAAATCAGAGTATAGAATTGGTCAAAGAGAATCACAATTGATTTAAGGTTTATCATCATCATCATCAACTGAAACATAAATTTAATGTTATCGCTAATCAAAAATAACTATCTTCCCAAACCAAGGGTGATTACTGATTAGTTGGGACACACAAAATTCGCATTTTCAATCAAACAAATTCTACTGTTTTCACACAAATAATACAAATTTAAGCTTTTTCTTTCTTTCTTGATAAAACCCGCCTCGGTGGCTTAGTTGGCTAACGCGCTTGTCGTGTTGAGCTCGAATGCTGAGGATGGGGAGATCGAGGTTCGAATCTCGGTCGGGTGAACTGGGGGTGGTTTTTCCTAAATGGTTTTCCACTCTCCCTCCACGCAAATGCGGGTTCACTTCCTCTAACTCAAACTTCCAAATTCCTAATCCATTAGAGTAATTAGTACTTAAAGCGTATAACCCGAACGGGTAGTAAGACGCGGTGCTAAAAAATAAAATTATAAATTCTTGATAAACATGTCTAGCAATATCTGTTTGGGTTGTACACCTATGTATTATGTGTTACGGAGAGGGTAAATTATTTAAGACAAACAACCGTCAGTACACCAGACCGGAATCAAACCTCGATCTCCCCGTCTCCTACGAGAGTAACACCTTAGACCATGTGGAAAGTCCTGTTTGGTTGAGTAATCAAGGAAGGCATATAAATAATCAAAGACCAGAACACTCAAGTAATGTGTACTTTGGAATATAATTTTAATATCATCAAATAAATATGATTCCATTAAAACCCTGGCACGAGAGCTGCGCGGTATTCCTAAACATGCGCCACACGCCAGGATCACACAAAGTTGGCATGACACACCCTTAATACAAGACATCACATCCATCTTCTATATTTATACTTACGAGAGGTTTTGTACAAAAATAAGCTTATTTTGTTTTTTTTGTAATAATACTCCTTTTTACTCAATACATCATTATAGAAGCTTTATATATATTAATTTTGTTTTGTTTTCCTTTCTCTTTGTCACAAGAGCTCGCAATCTTTAGAAGATCTAGAACACTAAGGAATACAAATATTGGGAGAAACAAGAAATAAAAAAAAAGAGAAAAGATCAGAATGAAGCTAATGAAGACGGATGTACGACATTCAACATAATATATGTAAACAGATTAGATCCACAGAGTTTGAAAAGGACAGGATATTATAGTTGCAAATGCACTTGAAGACAAATCGTCAAATAATTATCCACCACAGATTAAATTGGTAAAAATTGTTTTGTTTTTTTTGTTGTTTTTTTACTACGTTACTATGTACAATTTTAAACAAAATTATGCGTCTCAATTTTACCCTGAGAAACTGTTCATGGCTGGGAGTGAATATTGAACGATTTAGAGTTAAAATCTGGATCATCAATTGTTATTTCATTTCTGATGCGACCTGGATTTGAAACAGCACCTCAAGAAGTGGGTGGTCGACCAGGTTACACAGTTTAAAATAACACAAATCATTTCCGAGGCTCTAAATTTATTCATTTAGTACGATTTATTGAATATTGAATATGTCGGGTGAGTAAGGGCCAATGTCCAAAATACCAGTTGGTAGACACGTTCTTTTTAGTCACCGCGTCTCGCTACCTGTGTGGGTTAAGGATGAGTAAGGTTAATTTTATAGAAAGTGTACCTGCATTTGTGTTGAGGTAGAGTGAAAAACAATTTTGGGGAAAATCACCTTCACGCACGATCAAGATTCAAGCCTAGTTTATTATATCGACGCCTTAGACTGTGCTGCCACCAAAGCAGATCTTTCAAAATTCAACGAGACAACTCTTCGCGTTGCAATGGATGAATGCTGGTGCATTTCCTTGGTTATTCTACTTCATCTAGACATGGACAGACCGGATAGGTGGTTAACACACTGAAAGAAACAAGAGGTGCGAGAGTTGGCAAGAGTGCGAGTGATTTAAAGGTCTACGCTTCGATAGCTTGCGTTGCCAACTTGAAAGAAACAAATAAAAAAGCCAGTGTGTACAACAGAAATTATCGAAAAAAAAATTTGTGTGTTAAACTTTTGACTTGGGGAAGGGGGAACCAAAGAGTTAAGTTCCCGTAGGATTCCATCTTACTCCTACGTACACACTGGCGCATTTAGTTTTAGTTTCCTCACTCACCCTCAAAGTAAATGAAACAAACCGTGACCAATCAGACTTTTTTTTTTCATGTGATCAAACATAAATCCGTTTCAATGAAGTCCGAGCAGTTTCCGGAGGGTAATCTCGATAGTTATTCAAAGCATGGAGAAGAATTGAACAGTAAGAAGAACTGGTCGTGTTGTGAGTCACACCAAGTTTTATGCCGTCAACAGGGTTGCCAGATTTCACAGAATAAGTTTTGCATACTTGGAAAGAGAAAATGTTTCCTATAATCTCTGATTAATATACAGGAAATTAATGTAATGTTATCTAGTTTATGTATTGACGACAGTTTTACGTTTACTCTCACTGAAAATTATTCCGGGGCGAGTTTTGAAACCGAATTTGACTAAATACATGATATAGATGAGAAAAGACCAATAGGTATTCATAAATGGCCGACGACACAAAAGCTAAATAGACGAGTAGGCCTAGATGATGCCCTACATAAAACATACATATTTTTTAAGGAAAGAAAAAATTAGTTTTGTTTATGTTAAGAGTTGATTTACCTTTGAAATTTTTATTTGAATTTGCTCATTAATACTTTGTTTGGCATAGTTGTAATGGCCTTTGAAGCTTAGCAATTCACAACAACACAACGGTTATTTCAATTGAACAGCATCAACTTACCGACAAATCATACCTTGTAAGGAAGTCAAACCCTTTAAATGAGTCTTATTTACCAAGGATTGAAACCTGGTCTACTAGATTAGAATATTTCACACTACAGTGAAACCTCCCTTTAACGGACACCTCTGAAATAATAACGGACAGTTTAAATTTCCTCGGCAAACTAACATTGGCGCTTGCGGTAAAACAACTTCCCAATAACCGTCACACAGAGACTGCTAGCGACACATATTTATGTATACAAATCTCAAACGCCAGTCCAGGTACCATACAATGTCGGTAATACCATTGTCTTGTGTGAAGTGTAAGCAGTCCTGTCGTCCGTGGAACTATGGTACCGCAAGGTCGCACCCCCCACCCCTTCCGCAGGGGTTGTTCCAGCAGTATAGTCTGTGCTTTTGCACACATATAGACCTTCAGTACACAAGGCTTACTGTTCACATCTCATTTTGTTTGCGTGTTTTATGTATAATGCAATATATATACAGCTATTTTTTCCAAATAACGAACACCTGTTAACAGCGGACAATGTTTTCGATCCTGTAAGGTGTCCGTTATTGAGAGATTTCACTGTACATATCCCCACGTCACTGATCTATCGATGAGTTTAATCTGGCAACCCTGTAATACAACCCTAAAATTCCTCGATACAATATACAGGCAATACACACTTTTTTTTTTAACAGTTATTATCAAATGTAGTTTATAAGGATTAACAATGTTATGATAAAATCAGTTTAATCCACAAAAATATATATATATCTTCTAGGTGGTAAGCCACTACGAACAATGGGAGATACAGTGAGATATTAAATACCGGGGGAACCAACATGCTCAAGTGTTACCACTATTACTTAAAAATAAATTATTAATCTTTACAGTTTCACCTCGAACTTCCTTCTTATGTTAATCTGACATCAAAATGAACAGAGTTATTTTTTATAAAGTAACATCCAACATTATTACTGTCATATTTACATCACCAAACAACACAATTAAAAATATTCATTTAGTAAAATCAAGGTGGTTTTTTTTTTCTGTACAAAATACCTCCGTCAACTGTCGTAATAGCTCAACTTACAAGAAAGTGAACACAATGAAAAGTAGACATAGCATCTATCCTATTATTATCATAAAAATATTATTAACAGTCATTACAATGTTCTATGTACATCGCACAAGGCTACTCTCAAGCGCGCGCACGCACACACACACACACACACACAAGGAATCAATGCTTGGTAACTGAGATCACTCAACGTGATTGGTCTCGTAAGACAAATAAAATAATACACAAAACACAACATTCAGGCTAAAAGCTAAAACTACAGTTTAATTTTTTTTGTCTTTTTTTATTTTATTTATTTGAATGATAAAAACTGTTGAGCATGTGTTATTGGATGATACAAAAAGTCGGTACATTGTTGTTTGTTGTTTTGGGGTTAGCACCGTATTGTCGGAGCTTTCAAGTTCTTACACTTTCGCTTTGTACACTATAAACTACTTTGATTATATTTTGGTGGAGACTTCTAATAAACATTCACACTAAGGTACTTTATAGAGAAGTAATACATGCTTCAAGACAACTTACTCACTTCATTGGTTTTGATGTAGTCCTCTTTATTTTACAACAAGCAGCTATTTGTCACAGGAGCTTGCTCTAGACAACAAGCAGCTATTTGTCAGAGGAGCTTGCTCTAGACAACAAGCAGCTATTTGCCACAGGAACTTGCTCTAGACAACAAGCAGCTATTTGTCACAGGAGCTTGCTCTAGACAACAAGCAGCTATTTG
>CABFOV010004637.1:30729-50431 GCA_902141375.1 Timema poppense | reverse complement strand
TAGAAATGGCACAATTTGCACCCAAGATACTCCCTAAGATGTGCCTTATTATTTTCTCCATTTCAGTATTCACTAAACAAGACACAAACTGGTGGCAA
Organism: Timema poppense; assembly: GCA_902141375.1. Lineage (NCBI taxonomy): Eukaryota > Metazoa > Arthropoda > Insecta > Phasmatodea > Timematidae > Timema > Timema poppense. The sequence continues at coordinate 50,333 of CABFOV010004637.1, read as the reverse complement.
GATTATGGTGACGTCATCACAAACATCGATTGCACTCTTTTCAACCAATCCTTGTGAAGAATTTAATTTCAAAGCCAAGGCTACTTTATTTTAAATCTTTAATGAAAATGATAGCAAATACAAATATTTCTAAATATTTTGTTGGTAAATTAGAAGCGGCCTCTTTCTGGGTGCTTTACAAAAACAATATTAGTACATTATTTAGTTATTAATATCATTAGTTTAAAGCTTAAGTTATATTAATAAAACATTTAAAGGAACTTTAAAACTTACTTTCAAGCTATATTAAGCATCATATTTAGTGATGAGATCTTTAGACCTGGAGGAATACAAACCTCTTTGGATCCAAACAAAGTTTACACAGTTTGTCGTTTTGTTTTGTAATAATGCAAGAAATGCCATTGCGTTGTTTTAATGTAAAATTTCAACAATAAAAGTTAAGTAATTGCTTTGTTATCACTATCTAAATTGAAACAAATTTTGTGCTTGACAGACGTCTGTTATTTTAATTTTCTTTATTATTAATTGGAGTACAGTTAACTAATGATTGTACTTAAAGCCATAACGATAATATGCCGCCATTTAAATTTATTGAAGTGACAATCAAAATTTTAATTGTTGTGTTTACTCTTGAGTGGTGGCAAATAAAAGGCGCAACTTTGCTCTCAAACTGTGCCTGCTTCTTTTAGTGAATAGGAATTTGGGCACATATTTTAAACTTGCGCCAGCGCAACTATTTGCTCTCGTTAGTGAATCCAGGCCCGGGTGAACACGTACAGAGGTGAACTATCACGCTATCATTCTATCCTTTTAATTCTCATTAATTTAGTCTTGTGCTCTACATAATTATTCAAATTTTACATAGCCTAAATAATTACATCTTACAATATCCAAATAGAACTAAAACTAAATATAAGCTAAACAATAATGATCTACAAATTGAGCTAACATTAAACATGAGAGTTATGAAATTCAATAAATAAAAATAAACTAATAAGTTATCAGTGTAAATTTAATGAAGAAAGCCCATCTGGGGAAAGAGGAAAAATGTGGGAAGAATCCAATGCACAAAGGTGACATCTTCTTCATTTCTTCTGGCTTCTATAGTAAAATTAGTCATAAACACATTTTAACATTAATTTTAACACAAACTGAGTAATATTTCGGCATTGTTGAAACTAGAAACACTGAATTACTCCTACAACAGTTAGCACACTGTTTTTCTAACAGTTTCTTTTTGAATTCAAAATGGAGTAGTTCAGTGTTATGTGTAAAGTCTCTTTTTGTTTGATAAAGGCAATAATGCCGAAATATTACTCAATTTGTGTTAAGATTAGTGTTTAAATGTGTTTGTGACAATTTCTACTATAGAAGATAAGAAGGAAGATGTCACCTTTGTGGGTTGGATTCTTCCCACATTTTTTCTCTTTCCCTTGGTGGGCTTCTTTCATTAAACTTATATTTATTAATTTATTTTTATCAATTTACAATGTTATAAAAATTATATAGCCATTGATTGGGCCATCTCATTTTTAAATACTAAACAAAATTTAAAAAAAGATATTCTATCAACATTCTCTAGTTTACAATTCATTTGTCTCTTGAAATAATTGTAAAAAAATATCTAAAAAATATTAACAATTCTCACATGGGAATAAATATACTAAAAACATATTTTATGAACCATATCACATGCAAATTTTTAAAGAAAGAAATGTTTGGATGCGGAAAATTAACAGTTGTTTGGTCATAAGGCACAAATAAAATATTTTAGGATACTTTTTACAGATATAGATGGTGTCTAACGGGCCATATAATTAACTCCAACTTCACTTAAAATAATACATTAATATTTAATAATACCACTCGATTAATTTTTTGAGCATATTTCTTTCATGAAAAATGTTAAATGATAAAAACAAAGTTGTTTCAAGCTTTTGTTTGGAAATAAAATAAGAACAAACACCTTCTATCGTCACACTAAAAGGACTGAGCTATACCAAATCATAGACATTTTTTTTTCTATCTGCTACTTTAATATATTTTCAATCTTGTCTAAGCGCATCATTAAAATGAGTTTTATCAAAATACAAAAGTTTTCATGTGAGTACAAATTGTTTGTTCAAGTCTTTTTTATTTTATACTTTTTGGGAAGGAAGGGGTGGAGGGATATATTTGATACAAGACATATTATGTTGGTTGTGTTTATGAATGCCTTGAGAATTGTCTGTTTACTCAATCTATTTTGGTGTCCACATATCATTTTAATCATATTATTACCCTTATTTTATCAAAAGACCAAGATGTTTAGTTCCTCATTCCTGTTTCTTATTTTTTGTTATTGCGTCTCTCTCTACTTGTTCTGGATATGTTTATGTGTACTAATTACTGGGGATGTGTGATGTCCACCTTTTCAATCTGAAGAGAAGTTGAGTCAAAATATACAGGATATACTCAAAACCAAATCAAAGTTAGAATATTTAACTAAATGTTTAGCGTTGGATGAAAATATACTTTGCATAACTATGTAAATCTAGGTATTAATTATAATTTATAAAACGCTTCATTTTAAATATAACTAATATAGTTTGTCTTAAAATGGTAAATTAAATTGTCATCCCAATATGTAGTTTAATATTTTCATGTAATTTTTCAGTAAATACTAATTTTTAATGAAAATAGCAGAAAATGAAAAAAATAAAATCAATGTGTTTTATATATATATAAAATTTTTTTGCAAGGTTTTATAATTCTTGAATCTGGGGAATCTCACTTTCGAATCAAAGTCAAAAGCAAACAAATATTGAAAGTGAGTTTAAAGTTTTCAAAGCTTTGCACACCACCTGATAATTACAATAATGTTTTAGGGATCAAGGAACTTTTAATTTAGGAGTGTATGCGCATTTGTGTGGAATGGGAGTGAAAAACAGCTTTAAAAAAATACCCTCAGTATACTCGACCAGGATTCAAACCCCAATATTCTTAACATGATCAGTTCAGTCTATTGTTCGAATGACACCCTGGACAATGAACTAGTGAGCAGTTTTAGATGACGGGATATTGAGTGATTCCTGAATATGGCTTACAGTCCCGATGGCCATGAACAACCATGAAAATATTATTAATATTAAAAAAAAATCAATTATTTAAGGAATAATGAATGCTATCCATTTCTTATCTTCAACAACTAGGGCAATGCCCAAAAATAGTTCTCACTTTAAGTCTTAACAACACTTCATATTAGGGGTAGGATAAGTGTTAGTGTTATTTATTTACATGTGTGTGTGTGTGTGTCTTTTTCTACCATAGAAAAAATGAAGACGTCATCATCACGTATTGGATTCCACCCACAGTCTATTCCTTTTTTTACCTGGGTGGGATTTTTTAAATGAGGAAACAAGTGTGAGATGGTATGAACGCGTAATGGGAATAGAAAAGTAGAGGGTTCCAAGGAAAGAATGACGGATCTAAAGTTTGGAGGAAAAAGACTCCAAGGGAGACCAAGGTAGGGAAGGGAGGAGCAAGTGTGCAAGAAAGAGGAGGAGGTAATGGAAGGATAAAGGGAGACGGAGGAACTACACAAAACTGACCCAGTCACTGGCTGGAAACAATTCAAGATGATGATGATGATGAGTGGATCTCTCCAATCAATCTCTACCGATTAATTAATTTTCCCTTTATCTTTTATCAATCGCCATTGTATTATAATTTTATAACAGTCATATTTTACCCAATACCTAGCGAATTAACTATAGTATGGAATAGTTCCCTTGGAGATGCCTAGGTTTAGTCTTGCTTGAGGCACTGGTCACAAACACGCACAGGGTTGTCCCAGCCCCGACGCAGCACGGGCCGCCGGCCGGGCGAGCACTTGGCGCACACGCCCCGGCCACAGTCCCGACAGTGGTGTAGCATCTCCTGGGGACCGAACACCACCTCACAGCAGCAACAGTGACTCACCTCATGGTCCGGCACCCAGTACGTGGGACGAGCACTGCTCTTGATCAGATCTAGGAGACAAAGTCACACTTTTTAAATTGAATTTGATAAAAAATGATAGTTAAGAATTTCAAAGTCGATTCCTCGGTATTATTGATTTTTTTACTCTTATTGAAATAATCAATCTTAATAATTAGGGCTGTAGAGTTGGAAGAAATTTTGAGCGGAGTCGGTTACAATGTACTGATTCTCATTACAACTCCTCTTTACACTCCAGTCTCCACCATCATTATTAATAATTTCACCTTCTTAATCTCGAAAATTGTAAGTGTGCTCAATATGATCTTAGTATTTTAGTGAACTTATGATAGTCAAGCAAAGCCGTTTTGTAAACATTTTATTTTATATATATTACCCAGTGCCCTCAGAGCTTTAAGTTCACAAGCATTAACACTGAATCCCTAAGAATTCAAGAAAATTGATCGTCACCGCCCAATCCCCCGACCTAGGCTTCATTCTATCGGAACTCATCAGGGAATGTTTTTTTTAATTTAAACCAAAATTTTAAATTGGGATTTGTTTTAGAGCTCTGATACTTCTTATTGGTGGATCAGTCTCGACATAATTACAAGAAAAACTTGACAACAAGACCCCAGACTATTAATTTAACATTTCTAGTTTTATATGTTATTCAAAAATGAGGTGGCCCAATGGCCAGATAATTTTATAATAAAGGAAATTGATAAAACTAAAGAAAGAGGAAAATCGTGGGAAGAGTCCAATGCACAAAGGTGACATCTTCTTCCTTTCTTCTGTCTTCTATAGTAGAAGTAGACACACATACATTTTAACACAAATATCATAATAGTTCGGTTTATTTTTCCTTTTCCTTTAGTTTTATCAATTTCCTTTATTATAAATTTATATGATGTCCATAATTTTTTTCCACAAGATTCGTATTTGTAAAGAGGATTTGACCCATCTCTAAGTAACATGATTTATTTGCGAGTTCTAAGTGAAGCTCACAGTGACAGGGAACCATGAAGAACCGCGCCATATTTGTTACCTCTAGGATACTCCAGAACCGAAGCAACAGTACTGATCGTGTTCACCACCACTTCACCATATTTCCGGACTCGGACTTCGGTATCATCGATATCGTCAAGAACATCTAAATTAGAGTTCGCTGACACTGTAATGGTAAAAACACATCAACATTAATTAATAAAAAAAAAAACTTTAGGCCTTGTAAAAATTAACACTAACAACTTAATTTTACAATCTTATCACATAAACCCTCTCTAAGATAACTTATTGTTTCAAGCCTTGACAAAAAGATGGTCATTTTGAATTACTTCTCTTCATGAATTTTAAATGTGAATAGACAATAAAAACTATTCAAATAAAAATATTGACAGATAAATTACCAATTTTTGTTAAGGTTATTATAATCCTTTATGTATATTACAAATCAATATTCATATAAAAAATATATTTGGAAGAAGGTATAGAAATACCTTCTTCCAAATATAATACAATTACCTCATAAAGTGAAAAGAGGTTTTCCTTATAGAGATATATAAAACAATATGAATTAAATGTTATAGTAACTAGATTTATCAAATGAGAGTGGAAGCCATGGGAATGAAGTTTTACAGGAAAGAGTGGGGGTACAGGGAGTACATGAGATAGTAGAGGAAGCAAGACTGAAAACAAATGATGATCAAGAGGATCAGAGATTAGAATGAAATATTACTAAAATATGTTTAATAAAACATTCTCTAAACAAGTCTAGTGTATAAATTTATAACAAAAATAAGCACAAAACAATACTTTTTCAATCATAATAAGTTATTTTTAATATTCAAACTTCAATATGACTTTGGGTTTGCTTCGAATTGAAAAAAACGAACTTCATCCCCCTCCCCTCCATGTGATTGGATTATTTTCCACGATCCCAACCACCAGCCAGACATAATATTGAGTAGTTTCCTAGTTTATAAGTAAATAATAAGGGCCCACCTTGCTTGAAACAAGCGTCACAGACTCTGACAGGACTATGCCATCCCCTGTCAGGAACCGCGCTAGTTTTGGAGGAACAGTTCTCACAGAAGCCCTCTCCACAGGAGCGGCAATGGTGCTTGCTGGCATTGACGGCAAACACCGTCCGACATGCGTGGCAGTGCTGAAGAAATGTCACACCGTCAAATTACTCACACACATAATTTAAAAGTTGTATGTAGTTTTTGTGTTTCACATTTTTTTAAATTTCTTATTCCAAGTGGACTATATCAGAGCAGCATATCAAAAAATTAGCGATGTTTTTAATTTTGTAATTATTTGAAATAAAATAAACATTTTTACTGACTGATTTAATTAAAAGTTGACAGTACGTTTGCACTGTCTAAGGTGTGAACTGTTACCTTACATGGGAAATCCTTTCTCCTTTTTTGACCCCTCTCTTCTTATGCGGGCTAATCCCGTTTATTATCTCTATATAATTTATTAAATTAGTAGTAAAGAGCGTAAAGTATCTTGGAATTGCCGGAGCAGAGAAGATCTAATGAGAAGAGTGATTCAGGGAGAAGAGAAGTACCCTTGAAGTGCAAGGAAGTACTGTATAGGACAAAATTCTTACCCATAGTTACATTTCGATTTCTCCGTCCTCAGCAGTCTAGCTCAACACGAAACTAGCACGTTAGCTAACTATGCCACCAAGGTGGATCAAGATGATGATCATGATAACTTTGTGTGAAATTGTGCCCCTCTTTAAGAGATAGATTACAGTCACCTTAATCTCATGGTTGGGTCGCCAGTATTTGGGTGCTATTTGGTCAGCCACCCAGGATGAGATAAGGCGAGTAGGGGGTGAACCCACATTTGCTACGGCCTCCGAGATGTAGGTCACCCCATCCAAAACCTTCTGGGCAGCATTCTGGGATGCTACCAATGCCATTTTGCTCTGCCCACAGAATAAAACTGAAGTTATAATCTACAGTACATTTAGATGATTAAAAAAAAAGTAGAAAAGATATATTTAAAGCAAACTTCTCTTTTTATTAATATTTAATTATACAGACAAAGCTAGTTTTAGACAAATAAAATATATGACATACACCATAACGATGTTAATAATGTAGATATGTATAAATTTAACCACAAGAACACTCAACATATAAAATTTAAATAACCACCCAAAAAAATGAATCTATAATTAATTAGATATTTATGTACTAATTACACTAAAGGGTTAGTAACAAGGAAGGTTGAATTTAGAGGAAGTGTACCCACATTTATGTGGAGAGAGAGTTGAAAACAGTTTTGGTAAAAATCACCCTCAGTACACCCAACTGGGATCAGACCATGGTCTTCCTCGTCATCGGCGTTCTAGTCTCTTGTGAGACCATGCGGCCACCAAAGAGGGTCATAATTAATGTTAATGATAGCTAAAATTTAAACTTAATACAGTTAATAATTCTTTATGTATCTAGAAACATTAAATACACTCATTTGGTGCTATTTTTTCACTATTGTTATAAAGAAAGTTTATTTGTAATAGAGCAGTAGGCTAAATTATGGTTAAAATTAGGAGTATACTTATTTGACATATTAAAATAGAAATCGTTTGAATAACATACTAAAAAAACACACATATTTTTAAGGGCGAGCGCCCACTGGCAAACACAATTATTTAATTTTTCAGTACAACCAAGAAAATCGGTCTAATCTGTCCAGCTGAAGAGGTGACTTGTCCTTAAAAATGTGTTTATGTTTTTTTTTAAATTTTGTAGTGTTTTATCTGAACAATTCAGTTTGGTGATTATAAAGAAAAAGGTTTATGTTATGTTTTGATGAAATACCACGATAAAAAACTCGACAGCTTCCAGAATGGCTGTTGCAATTATTTAAGAAATGTAAACATAAATAACAGGATTGTTAAATTCCTACCCCTGGCCACACGTGTTTGATTTCAGTGCGCACAGCAGAGTCCTCTGGGTTCTTGTTCCCGTACCAGAACTGACGACTGCGATAGATCTCACCACAATTTGGACATTCTATTACATACCTGTTATAAACAAATAAAATGTATTATATTTGGAAGAAGGTACAGGAAAGTTGGACAGAAACATATAAAAGGGAGACAAACACAATATGGCTTTTACAATGAAAAGAAGAACACAGTTCACACTTTACACTGCTGCTAATGGCATTGTAAAGGCCATATTGTGTTTGTCCCCCTTTTATATGTTTCTATCCACCTTTCCTATACCTTCTTCCAAATATAATACAATTACCTAATAAAGCGAAAAGAGGTTTTCCTTATAGAGTTAAACAAATAAAATGTTAATTTAAAAATGACATTTTAGTAAAGGCATTGGAAACATATTTGTTTTAGTATATTGACCATTAGGCTACCCTTGTTTGCCTGTATTTAAGACTGACAGTTTTACTGTGGGACAGGATTGGGATGGAAAATGAGTCAAAATAACGAAAGTCGAAAATTATAAAAATGAAATTTTAGGCTGGTAAAAAAAAAGTAAAAAGTAAAAAAAAATCTTATTACATACAAAACTTATATATATAGCTGCATTATTTTGTCATATGATCGCCAACCAAATTCAAGCACATGTCATACCGTGGCACCATCCATTAAAATCCTTCGTCAAGGAATGACACCGCCAGGCTACCCAGCCAGTTGTTGACGCCATCTATGAGCTCCTTGTTGGTTTTGAAATGCTGGGTAGCCAGCCAGACCTTCATCTTTCTGAAGAGATGGTTATCGCTTGGCGCCTGGGTATTGCTTGGCGCCAAGTTGGGGCTGTAAGGGGGTGGGTCGAAAATTTCCCAAAAGCTTGTTTCATGGTACGACAAAAGCTTGAATTAGTGTGGAAACAATATGTAAAAGTGATGCAGCTATGAAAGTTTTGTATGTAATTAGATTTAAAAAAATATATTTTTGACTTTTTTTAAAAGCCAATTGGATGCACAATGAAAAAACAAAACCTGTTAGAAGATTTCATTTGACTGCGGTAAAGCCGACTTTAGATTTGTTTTCCCATTTGACAAAGAGACTATGAATCCTCTGGTGCATGGGATATAAAGCTACTCACCCAGACCAGGCAAACTTTGCAAGACCGAACCAGGATGTATCGGAGGATGACGTCAACTTTGGGATGACTATCACTTCTTGACCGTTTGTGTGACAGGTCTTACAAATGTATGTGCAGTTTTCATACTGATGCTGGTACCTGGGAAACAATACTAGTATGACACAAGTTTTCATACCAATTATGTACGTATATTAGAAATGGCTTGAATCCTATATTTCTCAAATCTTAAATCTTCTTTCAAATCTTGAATCCTTGAATAGTTAAAAATGTAATAAAATAAACCTCCATGGCCTAAGCCTGCAATCAAGCTATACCAACCGAGCAGCCTCCACTGTTAACGATGACAGTGACAACATTTGTGGAAAGAGGGTGTCATGTAGTCAGCATAACAAACCCTCCGGCCCTTAATCTCAGTTCTCTAGATCAGAGCTTCTACTAATTCATTCAAATAGCTCCTCACTCGGCCTCACAAGGTCGAGGTGACCTCATTCCAGACCCACTGATCCGCAGAAAGATTGTGGATAAACCGAGCGTGGAACCCGGGACCTCTGGATCTGTAGCCAAGAACTATGACCACTAGGCCACAGAATTCTAGTAAAATCAAAGTTTGAAAAAAGATGTCAAAAAAGGTCACGTATCAATGATGATCATTGTCATATCTGTTATGTCATAAAAACAACGACAGCCCATTTTGATTTCTAACATTTTTTTAATGATTTTGTTTTCCCAACTACACAAGCCTATATTATAACTGTCACTAAATGCCTAAAATTAAATAGTTCTGAGTCAAGGCCTTCATAATTATATTAGAGCTATCTTTTTGAAATTTCTATGAATCTAAAATCTATCAAACATTCAAGGGATTTGGGGATTTCTAATTTTAGCTATTCAAACAGTTTCTTAGACAGCTTACATTGCTAGCGAGGGAGTTGAGCCAAGATATTATTATTATTATTAGAACCGCGTCTTACTACCCGTTGGGGTTATCCGCACTTACGCTAATGTGTAATGTTAGGGTGATTGTGAGATGAAATGGAGGACCTACAGTTTTAACGTGGAATCCGAACCACGGTGGAGGCCTGGCATTTCACACATTCACAAGATGTCTTGTCAGAGGTGAAGGAAGGGTTTAGTAATCAGATAAATCTTTGAGCCAAGATAGTTACGAGTGATGTGCCAAGCACAATTTTTTTCAATTCGAAGCGAACTCGAATCCAACGTATAAAATATTCTCAAAACCAAAATGAAACTAAAATATTATTTGTTAATTGTTTTGTACTAGAATCTGACATCTTAGTTTAGTCAGTAGTGTGTCTGCCTACTGATCTAATGGTCCCGAATTCGATTCCTCGCATGGTCGAAAAATTGATCATTGGTGAAATGTGGATTTACCCTTTCACAATGATAAATTAACAGCTGGGGACTGGATGTTGTGCCTGTTCTAGTCTTAAGTTAGAATATTAGACATATGAAACTATGGCAGGCCTAGCAAGCCTGTAATGGAAAATATATGGCTTGAATAAAAAACTGACCCAGTGCTGGAAACAGTAATGGATGTAATGCAAAGTTTTATACTAGATATATTTTTATATTGTGGCTATTTACATAACTTTATGCAATGAAATAGTTTAGAAAATGTTTTATCATAAAATTGTTTGCAATCTTTCATTCTAATCTTATAAATCAAGTTTCGAATCTCGTGTCGGGTGAACTGGGGGTGGTTTTTCCTAAATGGTTTTCCACTCTCCCTCCACGCAAAGGCGGGTTCACTTCCTCTAATTCACCCTTCCTAATTCCTAATCCATTACCGTAATTAGTACTTAAAGCATATAACCCAAACGGGTAGTAAGACGCGGTGCTAAATATTATTATTATTATTATTATTATAAATCCAGTTATCACAACATGTAATTCAAATACATCATGTTTTTTTTCATATGAATATTAATTTGTTACATAACAGCTTATGAGGGCTCTAAGTTAATAAAAATTAGTATCCAAGCCGTCAATATTTTTACTGGCAAAACTTTATTATCAAATTTAATTTTTTTTTCTAAAGCAAAGTTGAAGCTGACGTTTTTTCAAAGCAAATCAAAGTTTCACACATCCCTATTTGAGAGTAAAGTTAAAGTTAATATACGAGAGTACAGTATATAGTTTTTTAAGTGATGTATAGTCTGTGTGGTTATAATATATGCCTACTTGCATCTTGATGAGCAGGAATGGTCCAAGTTCTCGGTGAGGTGTCCCATACTCATTTCACATCGCTGCTCACACGAGAGACATTTGATAGGACACGTGAAATATTGGTCCGGGAATAACACTGAGGCAGAGTTCTCGATTTCACCACTGAATTTGTCATTTAGCACCTATGAAATGAAAGTGCAAGTTCCGTTAAGCCTTTGCTCCAGAAATATAATAAGTAGAGGCCTACAACTCTTATGTTCTCTGACACCTTAGCAGGGTTACCAACTGTTTATCTGAATACTACTTTTCATATAATTTCAGCACCTGTACAATCCAATATTGGGAGATTTCCTAAAAATAATATCCTAGGGCTCTGCTACAAATAAACAATACAATACATTAATTAATATTTTATTATAAAAATAGGTAGATTAATCAATATTACAAACTTAAAAGCTAGTATCAGCACTTAGATAGTAATTCAGAATTTTAATAAAAAAAAATTAACAACCCATTTCAGTGGCTGAATGGTCTAAGGCATCACTCTAATGTTAGACCCGGCATGTTGAAGACGAAGAGATCGAGGATTGACTCCCGGTCGAACCTACTGAGGTTTTTTTTAATAAATGGTTTCCCACTCTCCTTTAAGGCAAAAGTTGGTAGAATACATCTGAAATGCTTCCTTCCTCATACCTAATTCACTAGAGGAATTATCATATATGCATATAACATGAAAAATTAATAAGACCTGGGAATTAAAAGTCCATGAGTATCACATAAAAATGTGTTTATTAGGCTGAGTGTTATTAACACATTGGAGTAGACGTACGGAAGTGTTCCGTATGATAATAAAATAGTCCAACGGCAAACTTACGGAACTTTTCTGTTCACTTCAAAGAATACAGTTTCTTTGTTTCCGCAAGCTTTAAAATGTATGGTTTCATAACATTTTAATTTACACCATGGTCTGACATCAAGTAGACCAAGAAAGTGTCATTTTTATAGTGAGCTTGTTTATTAGTTGCTTTGTTTAAAGTTTAGTTAGCTTTGGATTATATCTAAACAAACAATAACTATAATCGTCGGAAATGTGATTAGCTAACAAAATAATTTGAAGATTTATTAGTAACTATGAGATTCAGAAATTGAAATGTGAGGCAAGTGATACAGATAGTGTTAAGGACAGTGTCACATATAATGATTCAAGCAGTGAACAACGTGGAATAGAGTTAGACCAATGTGATTGTATTACAAGATTATCATATACTAATGAACAATTATAGTGGTTTTGTGTCAGTAAGTGACATTTTAAAAAGTATTTAATTAAATTTAAAACAAAATAATAGATTCAAATAAAATTAAAAGCCAAAAACCACTTATTTTGAAATGCCGCAAAAATAGCCTATTTTTACGTGCATTTAACTCCTGACACTATTTACAATTATGTGAAAAAATATTACAACCTTAATGGGTTAAAATATATTTTATGATCAATAACATTGAGTGGTATGTGACCCCCTGAAACCCGTCACATACCCTTAGGGGCACACTGTATTGTGTTAGATAAAATACGGTTTAGCGTGCTTACCTTGAGCGTATGATACACAACCTGAGGCTGCCTAGCTGAACGTACTGTCGTGTTTTTCAGTTCAAGAACAATAGCGTTGCGCAGATCAGAGAAACATGTGGGAGGGGATATAGTTTTGGTACCAATATAACGTAGAGAACTGAACGCTTCAATTTCCAGTTTCATCTGAACGAATTGGCGCCTTAAGATATCTTCGGCACTGTCCGAGTTATCTGCGGGAAGAAATACAGTCAAGTTTTAGTCTTGAGGCAGTTGTTTCTTGGATCAAATGTAACTTCTTTTTTTTAATATATAATTTTACAGCTTCTTGAAAGAATGTTAATGAGCAAATCACATAGTTCTTGATACTTATATGTGAACTGGGCTATAATATTTGAATTTGTGTGCTGTGATAGTGTAAGAGTATATATTTCAATTTTATAAGGATTTGCTTAGAGTCTTACTACAGTATGGCTTCTCTGGTGCTGAATGACAGCTGATCGCTTTGAAAAGTTACCAGATCAAATTATGTATCCCTACGCCGAACCATATGATCTGCAAAAACATGTGTTTAGCAGCTGTCACTTCTGACAGTCAAATTGTAGGTATATACCTAAATGTTGACTGTCAGCTGTGAGCTGTCAGTCATCACCAAAGAAGCCATGGGGCTACTGTACTTTTAAAACCTCACTATAATAAATAATAAAATAATTTAACCACTTTTTATCTGTCAGTTTACAGATAGCACTTGTGCATATGGTATAGATGTATCGGTGTATGAGGGGTAATAGGGGTGGAAACGGGGACTTAGAAGGTTAGAAATAGGGTTAGGAAAAGTGGGCGGCAAATTATCTAGTGCCTATGTGCGGCAGTGTCATAAATCCGACCTTGAGAGTTAGTACAGGCCAAGCTGGTTATTATCAATTCATTTTATAACTCATAAAACCCACTTCAGTGGGTGCAATGCATGAGGCGTCACTCTAGCAACAGACTAAGACGGCCGATGACAGGGAGATCGGGGTTCAATCCTGGTCAAGTGTACTAAGCGAGTTTTTTAACGGGAATGTTTTCCACTCTCCCTTCATGTGAGTGCTGGTACATTTCCTCAAAATGCAACCTTCTTAATCTCAAGAACATTAGAATAATTAGTGCACAGGCGTATGACCCGAATGGATAGTAAGATGCAGTGCTAAAAAAAATCATAAAAATGTTGAATTTTTTCGAATTATTTAAAGTAATTATTTTGTATTGTGTATAGTTTGAAATACACAAAGATCCTTTAAAGAAATATTATTTTATGTTTCAAAATCCCACTCAGATACGGATGACATAATGTATTTGACCAAACCTTGGATCTAGGTAAAATGGAAAAGAATTATAGTAAAATGTGTAAAATTAAGCCCCAACAAATTAACTTCCATCAGGTTTTAATCGTTAACTTGTCTATCACGTTGACAACCCTGCCCTTAAAACCACCGAAACAATGGTTGACAAAAGACAAGTTCAATATTTTTATGTTTCAAACTTGTAAATAAAATAAAATGTAGCAGGATAAAACCTCTTAAAATTAGTACATAACGTATAGTAGTTAGTTCACAGAGTAGGATGAAGGCAAGGCTTTAACTGTTATCAAATAGTTCATAGCATTGCTATAATCCAATTTTCATAGGAAGGGTCTTATCTGACAGCTAGAAAAGTCATGAGATCTAATTTCACATATTCCTAGTCAAGTTATGTGATCTGTAGCCCTGTCACTTCTGATATTTATTATCAATACCTATAAAACATTACTTTCAATATTGTAAAATCAAGGCTGTGGAGTAGAACACCAAGCCTTTGACTTGTCTATTTTTCTACTGTATGACTCCAACTCCGAATCCTTCATAAATGGCTAATGTATACCAATTAGTATTGAAAAGATTATTGATGTAAAATGCTCCAATACAGATTACTTCATGGGAAGCTTTTTTGACATTGTGAATTTATATTTGAATAAATTTGTCGATCGAAATTACAAATATTGGCCATAAAAAATAAAAAATAAATATAAAACTAAAATGATATAGTTACCATGTATTGTTATAATACTATGATTTAAATTTTTATTTTGAAATCGGAGTCGATATATCTTTACCAACTTCGACTCCCCCCAACCAAAATCGGTTAAGACTTAGATTCCACAACCTTGCGTAAAACATTATAAATGTGGGCCACAAAAAGATAAGTTTGAATGTATCTAATAAAAGTCCCATCCTATGAAAATCGCACACAACATACTGGAGGGCAATGTATCGGTGTGCTGAGTCTCGTGGAAGATGATGACCGCCGGTCCGAGAGCAGAAGGGGAACCACCAAACTCCACTCTCTGTCCAGCCCGCTGCAAAGCCGACTGGAAGTGTAGGGTGTAAGCCCGCGATGCTGACCCCAGGAATGTGTACAGATCACGATGGAGACGATTTGAACGAGTGCGATATATCACAATATCAGACACAGCCAACACCTTCAACAAATACGGGGAAACTATGTTGGAATGTACAAATCTGAGACTAAATGTAATGAATGATACTTTTAAACATTTGAAAGATGAGTAGGTGTATTTTTTTTGTTAAGAGCTCAATATTTATTTAATACATATTAATTACATAATCAGCATGATTTCAAATTAGTTTTAAAACTATACTTCAAAGAGAAATTCAGGACTAAGTGTAAGATATACTTAAGGTTAAAATATTCTTAAAAATATTTGTTGGTGTAAAAAGTTTAAATATCCAATGATTTTAATATCGAAAATGAAAGAATGACTTTTTAAAAATATCTAATTTTAGTATCAAGGTGAAAGAATAATATTCCAAAACTATCGGTACTGTATATATTCTAAAAACTCCCAAACAAAAACTAACTTTCCTGAAAATTAAAAATATGCACTACTGTCACAGTTTTCATCTCATGTTTGAATGTATAGCAGTGATATTTTTTAGATTAGTATGGTACCGTAGTCACCTTAAGCAAAAGCCTGGTCCTTTGGTTCTCATGATTGGTGGCCCCAAGCAGACCTTCCGTGTCCAAACATATCACACTGTGCAGAGGGTCAAAAGCGGCCCACACACCCAAGGTGCAAGAGTCTTGTTTACAAGATGTCTGGAAGACAGTGCGACCCTCAAAGAAAGTGTGGTTCAAGGTGAAAGATTTGCCATCGCCAGTGTTACCGAAAATTGAAACCACTTTGACACGGTCAGATTTTTCACATTTCAATCGTTTTATGAACTGCTCCGCTGATGTTATCTTTATCGGAGAGAGAGATTAAAACAAAACACTTCAGTCAAACAAATAAGTTTAGAGGCACACTTTTCTAAGACAGGCTGTTATCAATGGAAATTTAAAAAATATCCCTTACATGTAGTTTGAATTTTATAGTGACACATCCTATAACGTTCACAAAAGTATTTACTCTATATTTAATTGGAATTTAAATATATTAACACTAATTATGTATTTAAAATATGGTTTAGACTGGATTTCTATAGCAGCTGCAGTTTTTGAAAGATTGATAAGTCTATTTCCTATTTTATAACCAATTCGCTTATTTTTTGGAAACCTTCTAGATTTTTTAAATATAGCTTGACTTAAATTTAATTCTCTAATTTTGGGTGACCTGGTGGTCTAGGGGTAAGGTGTCAGACTTCTGTGCTGGCGGCTGGGATTCAATCCTCGGTCCCGGCACAGATTTATCTGATTACCAAACCCTTCCTTCACCTCTGACAAGACATCTTGTGAATGTGTGGAATGCCAGGCCACCACCGTGGTTCGGATTCCCCGTTAAACTGTAGGTCCTTCCTTTCATCTCACAATCACCCTACCATTACACATTAGCGTAAGTGCGTATAACCCGAACGGGTAGTAAGACGCAGTGCTAATAATAATAATAATTCTCTAATGTGACCCTCAAGCAAAACGTGTAGTAAAGGCCATGCATCCTCTCGGTAAACCTATCAGCACTGCATCTTATTAACTGTTCAGACTATAAACATAGGCCCTTGTACTAATTATGCTAATGAATGAGAGATGAGGAAGGATGCAGTTATAGGAAGTGTACACACATTTGCATGGACGAAGAATGGAAAACCATTTTGAAAAAAACCACCCTTAGTACACCCGTCAGGAATTCAAACCCCATTCTCTCTGTCATCGGCAATAGAGTCTAACACGAGAGTGACACCCTAGGTCATGTGGCCACCGAAGCAGATCCTTTCAGTATAGACCTGGTTTCCAGAAAGTGAGGTTCTAAATATTTTTAAGTTAATTAGGGAGCGGCTCTTTTTATCCATTCCCGAGAATCTATTGGAGGTGTGCACACTGTGCTGCGCGCTTGCTCATCTAAGTATTGTTTTGTTTGCATGGCTACTATATCCATCCCATGTATTTTGATCTATATGCTAAATCTCTTTTCCTTATATCTTAAGGATCGAAAACACCACTTTTCAAATGAACCGATACAGGAAATATCGGAAGAGTCTTTACCTGATCACAGCTTTGACTTATTTTTAGATGATGAATTAGAATCTGAAGAATTTGAGGGATCAAAATTTCCTACGCTCCCTATCAACGCACGTAGCTTCTTATAAAAATATAAACAAACCACAATAATATTAAGAGCAACCTTAACCTTTAACTGTTGAAGAACTTCCAAGAAAGAAAAGGGGGAGATCCAAAAGCATAAATACGACTGTTTCTTGTCAACAATGTAAAAAAATAGGTAGCAAAAACCTTCTGTTATGATTATTGTATACTTAATGTGCAAATATAAATAGCAATAATTATTATAATTACGGTGCATACACAATATACTTGATGTATTTTCCCCTCCTTGTATCCTAATGTTTTTATATAAATAAAAGATTTATATATTATTTAAATGTAGATATGTTGCAAATACCGATAAAGCTATGATTAAAAAAACAACTGAAAATTTACTTTTAATCTGAATATAAACACGAAAATTGGAAGTGGTGCATAGTTTGCAGCGTGCCTGTTCCTGTGATGTGATTTGGCACACCCGCTCAAAGGTTTACCCAAATTAGTATATTTTTAGGCACTATAGGTCTACGCATTAATCTCTAGTTTCTACATTGTGTAATCTAATTTAATCCAACATTGAATAACAAATAGATAAATGTTGAGAGTACCATATAACATTATTGTAAAGGAATAAGAGTAATATTAAGGTACCTTAAGATATTCCTTGCCATCAATCAGATGGAAGCTTGTGTCTTCCGAGCTTGGTCCCAATGAGCACGAGTCGCCTTCAGGGATAATGTCCGGAGGCAGACTTCTCTCTGCTATCGTCAAGCTATCAATGGATTCCATAATTGCCGACGAATGGCTTAGCAGACTTTTACGATGATTAATGGACATATTTTAAGCGATAAAGTTTTTGTGAGCCACTTTGAAACATGGTGTTTTTAAATTCTACATTGGAATACCTGTTCATAAAGATAACACAAACATTTTTAGTACAAATGTTGTTTCTTATAAACATAGCAAATTAAAATATTTAAATGTAGGTAAGCATGATGGAAGACAAATGTGTGTGGGAAATTTAATTATATGGAATTAAGTTTTTTTAGCACTGGGTCTTACTACCTATTCAGTATTCGGGTTATAATACGCAAACATATTAATTATATTAGTTAGGGATAAGGAAGGTTGAATATTATAGTGTAAGTGTACTCACATTTGTGTGAAAGGAGAGTGGAAAACCCAAGTACACCCGACAAGAGATTCAAATCTCGTTCTCCCTGTCATCAGCAGTCTAGTCTAACACGTGGGTGATGCACAGACCATGCGGCCACGAAGCAGGTAAGATTGCCCACTATTCGGATATACAATACCTATACATAAAGCTTTAAATATGCAATTTTTCAGCTTTTACAACAATATTTGTTCCTGTTTCTCTTAGGTGAGTTTGGTTTTGTATACTACTTCATCATAACAAATGGTTTTAATAATATTGATTTTTGTTTCATTTGATTCCCCACATTTTTGTTAGTGTAATGCTTGTATAACTTATGCGAGTTTTAGGTTTCTTAAAGGAAAAATTTTTATCCTAAATGACACGGTTCTTAGGTTTCATCGCCCAAATTGATTTGAGATGTGTGTCGATTTATAGGCATAACATTAATTCTATGAAAGAATTTAAATTAATTGATAATAATAGTAATTAAACGTGTTACCTTGAGAAATTTTCAACTCTACTCACTACAATTACTCCTTAGTATGAGCCCACAAGCAAGCTTTACTGACCAGAGTGACCAATGCCTTTAACAATGGTTGTCCCAACCTTTGTAGATAGAGGGTGTCATGTGGTCAGCAAAACGAGCCCTCAGGCTGTTAATATTAGTTTTCTAAACTGGAGGTGGTACTTCTTCATTCAAGTATCTCCTCGTTTGTCCTCAAAAGGCTGAGTTTTACCCCATTCTAGACTCACTAGTACACAGATAAACTTTGAAAGTGCCGGGATTCAAATCCGTAACTTTTTGATCGGCAGCCAGGAAATCTGATCACTAGAGCAGAGGTCCTATATTATTGTATTATTATTATTATTAGTGCCGCGTCTTACTACCCGTTCGGGTTATACGCACTTATGCTAATGTGTAATGGTAGGGTGATTGTGAGATGAAATGGAGGACCTACAGTTTAACGTGGGATCCAAACCACGGTGGAGGCCTGGAATTCCACACATTCACAAGATGTCTTGTCAGAGGTGAAGGAAGGGTTTGGTAATCAGATAAATCTTTGCCGGG